>LGRX02033840.1:0-66676 GCA_001247695.2 Cymbomonas tetramitiformis | reverse complement strand
CGCCGTACCACGTGTCTCCACGCTGTGTATCCAGTCCACAGCCTGTGCAATCAGCACACAGGCCGTGTCATCAACTCACACGCCGTATCACGTGTTCCCACGCTGTGTATCAAGTCCACAGCCCGTGCAATCAGCACACAGACCGTGTCATCCACTCACACGCCGTACCACATGTTCGCACACTGTGTATCAAGTCCCCCGCCTGTGCAATCAGCACACAATCCGTGGGATCCACTGACACGCCGTACCACGTGTCCCCACGCTGTGATTCAAGTCCACAGCCCGTGCAATCAGCACACAGGCCGTGGCATCCACTCACACGCCGTGCCACGTGTCTGCACGCTGTGCATCAAGTCCCCCGACAGTGCAATCGGCACACAGGCCGTGGCATCCACTCACACGCCGTACCACGTGTTCCCACGCTGTGTATCAATGCCCGTACCACGTGTCCCCACGCTGTGTATCCAGTCCCCCGCCTGTGCAATCAGCACACAATCCGTGTCATCCACTCACACGCCGTACCACGTGTCCCCACGCTGTGTATCAAGTCCCCCGCCTGTGCAATCAGCACACAATCCGTGGGATCCACTCACACGCCGTACCACGTGTCCCCACGCTGTGTATCAAGTCCCCCGCCCGTGCAATCAGCAAACAAACCGTGTCATCCACTCACACGCCGTGACGCCGTACCAAGGGTATCTCCTCTTCATCGCTGTCCGAACCGGACTCCAAGCCATCCGGGCAGTTGCCATCCCAGTCATCACCGTTGTCGCAGCTCTGGCAGTTGCCAAGGTCAGCCGCTAAGGCTGCTGGCATCGGAAGCTGACCGGCCTCGGCCAGCTCCACCAGCGTCTCCACACCCCTGGGGGCTGTTATCCTGCCCTCTGCCACGAGCTCAGCAGCCAGTTTACGAAAGGCTGCCCGAAGGCTCTTGATCACGGAGGCCATGAGCTGGACCTTCCTCTGCATCTCGTCGGCGGCTGGTGCCAAAGGCAGCTGTGCCTCGGCATCAAATTCTTCGGGTGTTTTGACAGGAAACCCCCTCATCTGCTGGGTGCTGCCCAATGCCATTGCAGGTGCAGCCATGACCTCGGGTTTGTCCTCCACGGCCTGTGCCCCTGAGAGTCCCTCCAGGTTAATCGTGGCGAGAGCATCAGCGAGTACCCCTACGCCCATCTCCTCAGCCAGCGCTGAGAGCACACTAGAAGAGGAGGATGCTGGTAGCCCTGATCCAGGAACTTCGCGGTGGTTCACCTCGTGCGTGTTCGGGCCGGTAGACCTCCCTTTCAGCCACGCGTGAGACGACCTTGACCCCTCGTCCTCTGAGAGCACCTGAGATTTGACACTCCCAGCACGGCTAGCAGTTTTCCGTGCCGCCACCATGTCCTGGTACTCTGCCTTTAGAGAGTCAGCTTTACCAGCTGGACTCTTCTTCTCGGCTGGTGCTGGTGCCACTCGATACTTGTCCTTCTCGTCGTTGGACAGCTGCTGCCAGTCGGTCCCCAAGATGCCCCAGTCGGAGTTCTTGAAGCAGTTCTTCAGGTTGTACATCCTTATAGCTGCATTTTCGACTTCCCACCACTTGCTGGAACTGAGCTTCCCCTCGTGGAACCCTGCTGGGAGTTTCGCGTGCTTGTACCCGCACCTGCACTGCTCAGTGGCTACTGCTCGACAGTCCTTGTGATAGGACTGGAATCTCGTTCAGTCCTATCACAAGGACCGGGCGCGCGGGAATTTTTTTAACCATCCTCTTGATGCTCATAGTGCCTATCCTCCGGATTGTACTCTCATTGGGACCTAAACTGGGTACCCCTTTGCCAGCTTGCCTAAACAATGTCGCAATTTCATGCTACGTTATCAACATTAAGCATGGGTAGCGTTAAAAATTACTAATTTCCAACCACACCAGAGTGATATTTTCGGATTTTGTATACCTAGGCAACTTCAACCGATATTTTGAGGGCGAAGATGACCTCCGATCATTTTTTGACAAGACACTGCAGAAAGAGCAGCTCGCGAACTTGACAACATAGGTCTCCGAATTTTCACAGGACCTTCGTAGAGGTAGCTAGCGTGAGAAACATCTCGGTCCGTGTGGTAGGACTGGCCTTTTTATCTAATTTGAATTAATTTTACCCCCACCCCTTCAGCCCTCACAAGTGCATACCCATATCGAGTATATCACCCGGCACATGTTTTTAATAAATATTTGAGCACCCAAGGATGACCTTTAAGCACTCAAACATCAACTGCATCGAAAAATCGTGGCGGCTAGCCTTGTGGTAGGACTGAAGCGTCGGGCAGTAGCCATCAGGGCTCGACTCGTGCCAGCCCCCTCCGAAGCAACGCAGGCATTTGGGCTTGTCGTTTGCGCGACTGCCCTCGGCTGGCGGTGGCGCGTTGTTGTACACCTGCTTCTTGGACCTCTCCGCAGCGTTCACCTCCTTCTTAATCTTCTTCGAAGGTGGCGTGTCCACCTTCTTCTTGCTCTCAGGATCCCCGAGCTGTCCATCTACGGCCGACTCCACCTTCTTGATAGAGTTCTTGATGGCCTTGAGGTCTAGGCCATGCTGCCTCGCCTCCCAGGTGGAGTACTGGCAACCCCATCGCCTCGTGATTTCCTGCACGAACGTGAGGATCCAGGACTCAGCATCGTTCTTGAGCTTGTCCTGTACCTCCACGATGGCCTCCAGATCCTTCCAGGTGACCCTGTTGGGCGGCGGGTACTGAGCTCTCAGCTGCTCCTTGACCCGCGTCTGGAAGATCTTGATGCGCAGGTTCTCCACGCAGTCCTCGATAAAGGTACGCAGGGTCTCGTCAGTGACCACCTTCCCGGTGTTGAGCTGCATCTCCCTGCGTTGGCACATCTTCATGTACGTCAGCCCATCTTGCCCAGGCTCCTGGGGCTTCTGAGTCAGAAGGTCAACTTTCTCCTGGGTTCCCTTCATCATGAACTTCTCGATCAAGTGCTGCAATAAATCCCCTAAGGGCGAAGAAATACTGCGAGTCATGTGTTCCGTCGTGTCCCGTCAATCCTTTCAAAGAGGTCCCATTGTCACGGTATTCATTGGAAACCTCCCCGTCAGCGTCGTGGGCCGTAGCTGGCCTCGCGATTATCCACGATGTGCCAGCGTTCAGTTCATTAAATGGGGGCCTAGCACACGGAATGGAGCCCTCAAGTGGGCCGTGTTCACTGGTGTCCTTAAGTACCCTATCCATATTGGACGCCACTACACCCCCACTTTCGTAATTCTCGCACCACCAGCTGTGCGCTGCTGAGTCCTTTCCATATAGCAGCGAGGGGACAATGTCCCACAGTGTCTGCCAGTCCGGAGGTGTGTCTCTCAGGATTTGCTTTTGAGCCTCAGCGAGGTTGACGCCCGCAACGGACCTGAGCCTCTTCCTGATGCTGGCGTCGTGCTGGCGCCTGAAGTTTTCACATAAGAGGGCGAAGTCTCGCAAGAACTTCGGCCGGTCTTCTTCCTTGGTGCCCGTGTAAGAGGGCAGTGTCCCAAGAGAAAGGCGAGAGGAATCGCTATGGTCCATCTCGTCCTCAAATATCACAGTGGGCACCTGAACTACGGCCTCAGGCTGACCTTCGCCGGCTGCTGCTCGTTCTTCCAGCTCTGGAAAATGCTGGCCCACACGTGCTCTCTGAGTACGTATCTCGGCTCGCTGTTCCTTCTGGAGGTCCGAAGTTGACTCCGTCGCTAATTGTTCACTGGTGGGGAGTTGCCACTACCAAGGTGAAAGCCCTTTTTACTCCACACCTTTCAGCTTACCAGTACGGAAAATCTGTTCCTAGCTTCACCTTCTAGTGCTTCGCTCTAAGAAGCAGTCACTGTGCAGCTAATTCCACTCATATCTGATGCAGAGAACTTCCGTAAATAATGAGACTCCTGCTTCACTCCGCACCTTCAGGTGTACCAGTACGGATTAATCCGTTCCTGGCTTTACCATTCAGCACTTCGCTCAACCAGGGCACTGTCTCCCAGAATGGTCCAGAACTCCATAATTAACACTGTCGCTGTATCTCAATTGGCTGTTGTAGTGAACACTGAGACTCCTGCTTCGCTCCACACCTTCAGGTTTACCAGTACGGATGAATCCGTTCCTGGCTTTACCATCCAATGCTTCGCTCAACTAGGGCACTGTCTCCCAGAATAGTCCAGACGACTCCATAATTAACACCGTCGCTGTGTCTCAAATGGCTGTTGAACCTCCCGAACGTTGCAACAGCTTGCTTCACTCAGTCTCTCCAAGCTTCCCGTTCCTGGCCTCACCCTTCAAGGACTTCGTTCAGCAAGACTGCTTCATCACACGTGCAATTACAGACGTCATGTCTGTAATGAAGCCCATTTTTGTTTTGTAAAAGACTGCAGAATACAGTTCTGACGCTCGTCGCTAAATACAACTTCAAGAAGAGAACAACTTCACTACAAAAGAGTATCATAAATCATAAATTACTGTATCATGAAACACTGCTGTTTTCGCGGTCTGTGCAAGAACTCTCTTGATGAACTTACTGTTACGAAGGCAAAACAAAAATGAGCGTCTGCTCAAACTTGGCAACGCCGCCCTATATGCTACAGTCGCTGTCTCCAGAGATAACGTAACACCCAACCGCATTTCCGTACACTGTCCCCAACTATCTTGCTACTATGACTACTCGCTATATCGCGCTCGCGTATCGTACTGCGCGCGTCATACGTTCGTCACAGGGACTACTATCCCAGGTGTCACAACCCGGCTGTGGTACACGACACGCCGTGGTTTGTGACAGTCGCGTGACCGGATCGTTGATGACAGTCAAAAAGTAAATTCCGAGTTTGGGACACGAAACCCGTTATTCCGAGATCTGTGGCAACATATTCTAAATTAAACATGTCCTCCTCTTGAATAGCCCTAGAACCCAGACCTCTTCTAGTACAAATCCACACAGGCCGATCTTACGGCGAACATTTCTGTAACGCTACGGTGACGCTTATCGCACGATCATGCACACAAGGGAGGCTAAAGCGTGCATGACTCCATACTCGTGAAGGTGTTACACGCCTCACCCCGGCATGTCACGTGAGACGTTTCCATCGCCTTTGACCAAGATTTTGACCTTTTTGCATGAAATTTCGGGCGCAAAGAGCATCAAAGTTTAAAATTACACCGTGGAATGTCGCAAACCTCTCGAAGTTGTTCGATTAAAACTCCGCGTTGGCCGATCATATGGCGAACATTTATGCAACGCTTATCTCACGATTCTGCACAAAAGGGAGGCTTGGCTTGTGCATGGCTTCATGAAAAATGTACGTATTCCTTGTGCAGGTCATTACACGCTCCGCTGGCGGTCGGGCTGTACGCCTCGCCCCCCAGCTCCGCTGGGGTAATCTATAAACCAGGGGTTATTGCATGATACGAATCCTAGAGAACCGAAATGCAGGGGGAAAATGTGCAAATTTTGTGCGGGTCATGCCGAACTTTTCAATTTTGCTTCATAATTGAATAACATTTCTGGCAAAAATATGCACAACTCTCTGCCACATGTATCTCACAAAGGTTGCAATTCTGTAATCGTATCGATGTATCTCGAACACATTAAGTAATGCGATACTACACCTGAATCCCACATTGCTAAAGGGGAAAAGTTTACTCATGAGAACCTTGCACCGCCTGACAGACGGAAATAAATAGTGTTCGATATTTTGTCACACTTTTCCTAATTCTCACCTGCCGCATTTGAAATGTAAGCGACATGTTGATTTTGGGTGGTCACTGCAGAGGGCTTTTCATCTATTATGCACACCGAGCACATGATCTAGGCCACCATAAAGAATCCTGACAGATGTCGAACATCTGCAAACGACACCAACTCACACTAATATCCGTGCTGGTATGTATACATTAATCAGTATGGTTTTGCTGGGTTTATCATTTACGAGGTGTTTCCAAAGTCATCTGTCCAGTATCTATACCAACTTCACAAAAAAAGGAGCACTATCATATGCGCAGCATAACCTTGATCTAGAGTTATGTTCGCCCCATCTGATATTCAGACATATGGCGACAAGGCTAGATGTGCCCACGGAAACCTTTCCATGGATTGTTAGGACAAGTGTGTCATATCAATTATGCAACTTTCAGTTATATCTCACACCAAATAATGCCGAAAGACCTTCAATGCAAATCCGCTGCTGACGCAGCCAAATCCCATAGTGCTGCAGCCAGCTTCTGATCATCTGCTACTGGAGCGGTAGCCACGGCTCTGCACTGCTTGATCCACTTCCAACCAAACTGCAATGTTGCACACCTGTTTGTCATTTCGAAGGTAGTGCCTCCGGAGGATTCAGGGCTCCATCGTATTTGCAAGCACTTTGACATCACTTGAAATGGCCTCACGCAACCAGCTCATGAGGAGCTCATGAGGGGCTAGGGGGCATTTGTGTAGTGCTGAGGCGTTCATGTCCACGCATTGAGCCGCTAAGGGCCTCGGAGAGATGTCGAGGGCTGCGGAGGGACACAGACAAATGCTGAAGGACACTAAAGGCTTCTGAGGGACGATGAAAGGAGAGACTGTGAACGCACCAGGATCCAGCGGAATGGCCAGTCAAAGAGTGAGCAGAAGAGCCCCACAAGTTGATGTGCCCATGACCCTGCACGAATCATGCTTGGCGGTGATGCCAGCCAGGGGCATGCAAACAGTCCACGGGCATAGTATCCACCTGAGCATGAAGCCCAAACCTCAGCCAATGCAGCGGTATCTTGCAGGCCGACAAGGTGAAGGTATCTTGCAGGCCGACAAGGCGAAGGTATCTTGCGGGCCGACAAGGCGAAGGTATCTTGCGGGCCGACAAGGCGAAGGTATCTTGCGGGCCAACAAGGTGAAGGTATCTTGCGGGCCGACAAGGTGAAGGTATCTTGCGGGCCGACAAGGTGAAGGTATTGCATCTGATTTTTAATGGAGCAGCAACTGTGGTTACACTGACCAAGGAGATGCGAGCAAAGCACCTGGGACTGGCTCTGGGTCAATGGCCGCCCATAACGGCGCTTGTGCCCCGTCTTCAATTGGTGCGTAGCACGCCTTGTATGGACACGTGCCCCGCACTCCATAATCTCAGATTCTTTGCCAAGTATGCTATACTTAATTATATCACCACTTCCATGGAATGAACGCCCACATCAGCAATTTGTAACTGCAGCACAATAGTACCAGGTCCAAGGTTTGGCAAATAGGCGTCTACTTATGTGGCCCAAGCCTCTGAGATGCAAGATTTTGTATTTTGCACACTAAAATCAAGTTCAGGAGCTGTCGAGTTATATTTTCTTATTTTGACATTCACGCGTTGTGATCATAACGAAACTGCTGAAGATGAGAGCATTCAGGAGATGCGTCATACGAGCGATTTAGTAGCAGGAACCATCTGACTAACTAGTTTCGTCACCTTGAGTAACCACAACATAGGTGGCTTGCCGAAGACAGGAGAAGTTGCCCAGATTCCCGAGAAAACAGCGCCCGGATCACAAGTTACCGCCACCAATTTATCTGCACGGATCCTGCCGACAACGCCCGATCCCCGCCTGTTGGGTGTCCCTATGCTTCGACTGACCGTCAACTCTAGCTAACGACGACGCACTTGCTGCATGGCCTCGGCTTCAAAGTTCCATCCAATCCCCTTCCTCCAGAGTTTCTCTCGAAAGCAAGGGATATCCAAAGATTCACATCAGTTCATCACTTTCTATATCACATGTCTGTCAGCACAGACCTTTCAGTTGTTCATTTATGGATGTACACATATGTCAAAGCATGAGTGCGCCACTGGCACATGCAATTCATGGATTTTAGTATGATCGTGCCCGTGCAGAATTTGTTAGGACAGGCGCGCTCTTGTTAAATTTGATAACCCACCCTTGATCACAAGCTACTCGACTGTGATTATCCAAGTCCACCCATCCACCTTGATCTTAGGGATTCTGCGGGATCGGCTACTGTAGTTTACTTGCTGGTCGCAGACAGTGAACCTTACACCAGGTACAAGGATGTTTAGACCCTCGGTGACCTCCAATATGCTTGATGACTATCCTGCAAGTCTGGCCTGGCTTTTGGCAGTTTGGGTTTTGGAGGCCTTACTTGCACCCCTTCATGAATAAGCTATGATGGGCAGCCCTCGGGGACGCACCTTCGCTGCAGTTCCTTTGTGAAGAGGATGACTGCGAGTTTGCATGCACGGTATCCGCCCGCACTCCTGTAACCCTCGACCCTCCCCATTCCTTTGAGTATACTTCCCATAGTATCCAATACACGGCAGAATCGCACAATTCTCAGAACTGAACCCTCGATCAATCTTGGGGGGAGATGATTCGGCCCTTAAGCCTGAAAACGAAGGGTGTGAGTGGGGCTAGGGGCCTGATAAGAAGCACAACAATTCGTGAAGGCTTCGAAAATCATCTTCACAGGACTCGTTTTCTCAGTAAAGTGAGCCCAACCAACTTTCCATCCGAAGGAACGGAAACTCAAAAGAAATGGAGCTTGCACTCACCAGTCCCGTAGAAAGCGCTCCGGGTTGTCTAAGCGGGTGAAACGGTGCATCACGGAGGCCACAGTGACCACTCGAGAGGCGCTTTCCCCGGCAGTGAGAGCGGGGAGAAGCCGGCGAGTCAGCGCGTATGGCCCCAAAAAGTTCACCTGCGATCTCACTCCCGATCCCTTAGGTTGCACTTGTACTCAAGGGTAGCTAGGGACGGGCTTCATTCATGTGTCGGGTGGGCGGCCAGTGAGCTGCCGTTGGACAGCAGGCTGTGGAAGCTGGCTCAGCGTATGAAGCACACCAAGGTGCAAGGATAGTTTGCCGACGTTTAGGTACAAAGAGGAAACACCTGCGTCCGAAGGACGACATTTTGCCAAGGACAGGTGGTGCTTACCGCTGCGCAACCTCCTATGCCAGCAGATGTGTACCAAGGGTTTGGAAAAAAATTGGCGCCCGCATTATTTACCTGAAAACGCACAGGGGAAAATATCACACCGCTTTCTCAATATAAAAAAGGTTGCTCCACAGTCCAAGGCATACACTAAAGCCAACTACCGCTCCGCCCTGTTTCCAAGCCCTTCACACTTATACCAGTTCCCTCGGGCCTCTCTGGTTGGCCTTTGCGGGTTGTCTTAGGAAGATGCCTGAAGCAGCACAACACCTTCGTGTGCGTGTCTGCAGCGTGCTTCCGGTTCACGGCCACGCTGGTAACACCCTCAACGCGATGTGCAAATACACCCACAACCGAGCACTTGAACCCTAATCTTTACCTCACCAAAACAAGTGTGGGGCTGAACTTAGTATATGGTCACTGAGGGCTCAAGGGCTTTAAACTGGGTTTACCCTTCGTCCCACCTCAAAGGATACAACACAACCATGCGCTCTCGGAGGCCCTCTATCCCCCTCTCCCAGCGTGGTAAGTTGAAGCCAACCATGCGCTCTCAGAGGCCACAGAGCCTAAACCTCAAGTCTCGCCGAGAGGTTTCCCCGTCAGACAGGTTAGCCCGTCAAGTCAGCACGGTGAAGACCGATCGCGACGTCCCACCTCAGTGGAGTAAGATTCGCCGTGGCCAACGCTACTGCAACGTAGTGTTCTACCACCATTCGTACAATATTACATTCTGTCGAAGACTTTGATATGGATCTTACCAAGATATCCAAGGGAGTTTCTTCAGCCAAAAACCAGTCCGCAACCTCTTTGACCGAGCTCAGATCAGCCAAATCGAGGCGAGGAGTCACCTCCACGTTTGCACCTGGGTGCGTACGGTGAAAGGTGTTTAAGAGGTGTCAGAAGTGCCGCTCATTGTGATAGATACAATTTAGCGAGCCGGGGCGAGCACCAGCCCGGAAAAGCTCAGCGCGCCACGAATATCTGTCGTCACAAGTATCTCTCCTCAGGCGGAAGACTACTGACCTGGGTAGGCAGCATTTAGCTCTTCTGCAGCAAGGCGAGCTGGTTCTACGTCGATACACGAGAGCTGCGCAGGACTTATCCCGTCAGGAAAAAGGAGTAGAAAATGAGGCTTCTGGACAACTGTTGAAATCGTGCGCGTTTGGACGGACCTTGACGGTGGCACCTTCGGCGACGAGACCCTCCGCCACGAAACGCCCGATCCCCCTGTCACTGCCTGCACAACTACAAGTATTTCAATCATACCTCGATACCAACGTTATCAAAATATACAATGCATGCAGGTTTCACAGAACACTAGAAGGCATTCGAGCCGGTTCAAGTGCCATTGTGTATTTGCGTACTTGGGAAAGGGATTGCAACGGTTGAAGCGAACTTGGGAACAGTGCATCAATCAAGATAAAAACAAGTCCACTTTTTGCATGCAACTTGACGGCTAAGTGTCTCTGTGCTCGTGAGGGCTCCAGGTCTTAGATATGAGACGTTGCCTGTAACTATTGCGACCTGCACGACATACCAAACTACGCCTGCTCAATCCTCTCTGAAGAAATACGTAAGCAAGTTACATTTCGGACGATAAAGCAGTCTGAGATGTTGAAATTGTTGTTCATCGCTTCACCTTTCCCGCCAAGGCTCCGTTTCGAGTTGAACACTGGAGCTCCGAGAACGCGCATCTGACATATTTACGCCCACCAACAAAACCTTTGCTTCCAGTTTTGTGTTGTGATTTCACTTGCAGTGGCCTCCGGCTGATAGAAGAGGTCCACTGAAGAGCGACCGCGCTCATATTCCACCAGAAACGTTCGCTCGATGAACGAGTCTGCAGCTCGCCTCGGAACTTGAAGCGAGAACTGTGCAGTATCTTTCCAGTTGCAGACACCTTTCGAAAACAATCTACAATGAGCAGAACGAGAATTCTTTCGTTTGTGGTAAACTGGTAATCGACTAACTTCAATTTCAACGGTTGTAATTGGGGGAAACCTTTAGATTGTCCCCCTCTTTGAAAAATCCGGTTTTTTTGGTCATTATTGGGGGGAAAGTCGGAGGTGAAATCGGAGATTCCCCCTCTTTTAGAAAATCAGGTTAAATTCCGGATAAAAACTAAAAAAGACATACTTATTACTTAAGGGTTAAAGTGAGGCACGATAAAGGTGAGGCACGAATTCGTACTGCGTAGAATATTGGGGGGAAAGTCTTTATGAGAAGTTTATGGTTTAGTGGCTACTTTGAAAACCATGGTTTTGGCCCGACTGTCATCACTGCGTTCACGGACACGATGGGCAGATCGTTCGATCCCACGCTTCTGTGCATTTTTTTGATCGTGTACCCAATAAGTAGCCTCCAAACCGTGGTTTCCGAAACCACAGTTTCGGTTTTCATGGTTTTCTCCAAAACCATGGTTTTGGAAAGGAATATTGTGTACACGTCCGCGACAGCCTGTCTGCCGACGTGTCCCATCACGTAAGACAATTCTGAACCGTGGTTTCCCGAAACCACGCTTTTCGTGGTTTCGCGAAACCACGGTTTGGGGGAACGTCAGCCATCGTCATCCAGATGCATAATGTGAAAATGCATAATCTGAAATCTGATGACCGAATGTCGAATTCAGATATCAATTCGACATTTGCTGACATCGTGATGACATGGTATCGCGAAACCACAGTTTCCAAACCGTGGCATCCCGAAACCACAGTTTCCAAAGCGTGGTTTCGGGAAATGAAACATGACTACGTGCACTCCAGGATCGCATTTAAGGGAATCCAGTGACACTGTTTCGCGCAGACGACCGCGCGACTGGGTTGAGTCACATCGAACAGATCGAGAACTCTAGAACTCGTGTACCTTGCAGTCTTCGGTTACGTTATGACACAAGTATCGCATGCGTTGACTTTCTGAGGAAGCAACTAATTGCTGCGCACCAACCCTTAGAGCTCACAATTTTCTCAACGTTCCTTCGCCTTGTGGGGCGGCCGGTGCTGTGACTGTTGTAAATATGCGCAGGGATTGTTTGAATGCTCGACTGTTTTTTATTTTTCAGTTTGTTTATGTTGATCTTTAAGCTCACGATATTGGGTGTGCGCAGTGTGTGTCGCAGGTATTCCGATGGATGCCGAGGAGGGACGCGTTCTTTTGAGATGTGGAAGTCTAGGGCAACCTAGCTTGGGATGAAACCCAACCACATCGGACTCGTGGTCACTTGTCCATTTATTCACCTTGAATATGTACGCAAAGTTTGAGGAGCAACGACTTAGGATAAGGCATCGGCTGTTTTATTTTTATGGGTTTGTGGCTAATTCGCGACCTCTTGAGGTGTGGAAGTCGAGGTTGGTGTATGCCAACCTTGCTTGGGCTCAACCCCAACCACATCGGACTCACCTCATTCACACTTTTTTAACTTCACTGCCGTGCATCGTGTGTTTTGTTGAAGTTTGGATGGGTCTTAGGCTGATTTCTTTTTTGGGTTTGAAGTTATCTTCGAACCCAAAAATAAATTCAGCCATTGCCTTATATCCACGCAATACACCTCAAACTTGGTAGTTGTATTGCTTGCACATACTTTTATTGATACACACAACGACGAAGCCGCAGGTTGCGTAAAGCTCAAGGTGTGCAAGTAAGCAAAGTTGATAGGAGTGTATGAACTTTCCATGAACCCAAAAACGAATTCAACCTAAGACTATAATCCTAACATCATAAGACGCAACTTTGCATAACTACTGAAGCCACAATAAAGATAACAATATGAGTTCGATGTGGTTGGGGTTGAGCCCAAGCAAGGTTGGCATACACCAACCTCGACTTCCACACCTCAAGAGGTCGCGAATTAGACACAAACCCATAAAAATAAAACAGCCGATGCCTTATCCTAAGTCGTTGCTCCTCAAACTTTGCGTACATATTCAAGGTGAATAAATGGACAAGTGACCACGAGTCCGATGTGGTTGGGTTTCATCCCAAGCTAGGGTTGCCCTAGACTTCCACATCTCAAAAGAACGCGTCCCTCCTCGGCATCCATCGGAATACCTGCGACACACACTGCGCACACCCAATATCGTGAGCTTAAAGATCAACATAAACAAACTGAAAAATAAAAAACAGTCGAGCATTCAAACAATCCCTGCGCATATTTACAACAGTCACAGCACCGGCCGCCCCACAAGGCGAAGGAACGTTGAGAAAATTGTGAGCTTGGTGCGCAGCAATTAGTTGCTTCCTCAGAAAGTCAACGCATGCGATACTTGTGTCATAACGTAACCGAAGACTGCAAGGTACACGAGTTCTAGAGTTCTCGATCTGTTCGATGTGACTCAACCCAGTCGCGCGGTCGTCTGCGCGAAACAGTGTCACTGGATTCCCTTAAATGCGATCCTGGAGTGCACGTAGTCATACCCTTTCGCGAAACCACGCTTTTCAAACCGTAGTTTCGCGAAACCATGGTTTGGGGGAACGTGACACGCGATAAGCATATCCCCCGCCACCCAGGCGCCACCAGGCGGAATATTCGGGGGAATATCGCGAAAAGCGTGGTTTCGCTAAACCACGGTTTGTAAACCATGGTTTCGCGATACCACGGTTCAATAAGTAGCCACTAAACCATGAACTTCTCATTAGATTGATCCCCTCTTTCTAAGACATGTGCTACTCTGGCTGAGACCAGAGCCTCCGGACGGATTTTTCCCCCACTTTTTTTAAGGATTTTTTTATTTTTCTGTACTAGACCGGAGGCTGGGTACTTTTCGTGAGGCCAAAATGAGGGTTCTCCGAATGCTTTAAAAACTTTACCGTGCCGAGAATGTGTTTAAACAAGTAGAAGTTCTGCTAGGAGCGGGGTCAAAAAGTCATTAGGCTCTTCACAAACACTGGAAATAGGATTTTTACAGTAAACACTAGCAGACAGCAAAACTGTAAATCTTACAAAGTGCATAACTTTTCAATGAATCCTCTATTTTCGATCATCTAACCATCATTCCAAACGTAGGTTTTCACCCCCATCTCGAGTACAGTATGCACGTGGTTACCTTAAATTTTATCTCTAGGGTCTAGGCATATGAAGTATCGTCTCGCCTCCCTAGTCGAGTCAAACACTCCCACTTTCGGAATCAACGATGTTACGCTAATATGTTGACACGTATATCCATTTCACCCAAAATGTCGATATATACAATCATAAAAGAAAAGAAAAACAAAAAGAGACACCCGTTTTCGGGGTGTGGGGCTTTTTGAGTCCCCTTGACTCTGATTCATTTTCTGTTAGATATGTAGGTATGCTGTAATATATATCTAGTCCGAATGAGATAAACCCTGAGTTGAGGTTTACGATATCAGAACGGTAAAAGAGTCATTGATAAAAGTGAGGCATACATAAATACCTAACGGGTGTTTCCCGTCTACTGGTGACGGTCACCCAGCCTACTATAGGAAGTGACAAGTGACAAATTAAGCTGTCGGTGTGTCACATCCAGCACACCACCTAGGGTGGTGACCGGAGCAAGTGGTGAAACGAAGCAACAAACTCCCTACTCAACTTCAGGAGGAAACCGTAGCACAACTGGGGGCCTGTACTCTTGGTCAGGGCGCTCCCAGCTCACAGCAAAGATTGGCAGATATAGCTGTTAAGTGCTAAAACCCTAAACACAACTCAAATTCAAAGAGCTCCTCTGCACATCTAGAAAGCTAATCACCAGCTAATCTCTAGGCAGGCACGGTGTAAGCAATCTCAGCCACTGGAGGGTCCCGAAACCGGTCGGCCAGCTCGGAGCAGCGTGAGGGTGCAGTAGTCGCCGGCCCCCGGGGCCGGTGGGAAATCATGCGTAGACGAAATTAAGGAATCCCCGATCTCAGTTGCCGAGTCCTCAGAGCTCGGTGCCTCGTCCTCGGAAGAATACGGTGGTGGTGAGTAAGGTGGTGACGGAGGAATCCAGTCACGGTCAGGGTCCCAGGTCCCTGGTGGCAGCGGGATGATGCCGTAAAAGGTCCCCCAAATGAATCCCTGACGCAGCTGCCGATACCGCGCCTGTCTCCGCGGCGGAATGGCATCCGGCGCGGCACCACCCACCGCGTCGCCAAGAGTGTCATGAAATGGTGCAGGCGGTGAAGTCGCCGTACTTGGGACTGCCGAGGCAGTCCATGCAGCACCACCAATCGGTGGAGCCGCGCGTGCGTGTGCATTGGCACCACCGACACCGGAAGCGGTGTGTGGTGCGGCGGTAGCACAAATCACGAAAAGCGCACACACCAAAGATGAAGTGAGGAAAGACCTTCCCAAGCCGGGAATGCCCCTCCCACAGCCGTACCGTGGCTGTGGCTGCTCAACCGAGGCATCCTCGTCGTCGTCGTCGCTCGTGGGGTAGGTTGCGGGCTCGTAGCTCATTACGCTCTCCGGCGCCTCGATCGCGGAGAGCATGATCATGCTCACGGGCGGCTCGTCGGGCGCCCCCAATGCAATCCCCGTGCTCTCAATGAAGTCGGCAAAGGTGCGGGTGACGGGCGGGCAAAAGGGGTTAGGCGGACCGGTCCACTCCTCGTCGGACTCAACCGACGCGGGCGGGGAGTGCGTAGCCGGCTCCGACACCACCGGCATTTTGGCGGTGAAATTGTTCACGTTGAAAGTCGATGCCCCAGCCGTGCGTGCCAACTCCGAGAACTCAGTGACGGCGGACACGAGGGCCTCACCGTCCTCCTCGCAGAACGAGCACGCGGAGAGGTCGGCGAAGATGTCCGGCTTCCCGCCCGCGAGCAGAATGGCACCTGGTGTAAAAAAAGCTTCGTCGGAGCACTTCGGATCCTGCAGCATCGACGCGCCCTTCGTTCGCGAAGAGGAGCACTCTCGAGGAGATGAAGACGCGCCTTCGCTACTGCTATTTACACCTGTCACGGCACGTCCTTAAGTCCGTAAGTCCAAAGGCTTCGTCGGAGCACTTCGGATCCTGCAGATCGACGCGCCCTTCGTTCGCGAAGAGGAGCACTCTCGAGGAGATGAAGACGCGCCTTCGTAATGCTAGAAGACAGTAGAGTTCGCATACGCAGCTAGGTTTATCACGGGCTTAATGCATACGCAGCGATGTTTATCACGGGCTCAATGACAGGGCTGGTGCCTTTCTTTTGGGCTAAAGGGTCGTATGGGGAATGCTGCGTAGCGTAGGTGGCTATAAAAGAAGGTCACGTGATGGTGGAACAGCAGCTGCACCCGGTCGTGAAAAGGGTCGAAGGAGGAGTGCCACCAGCGTGCTGGTATCCTCCAGATCCTCGGATGAAGACGACGACACGGAGGGGGATGATGGCGAGGAGGAGCAGGATGTGGGGGAAAACTCTGGAGGGAGGCACGAATGATGACGGTATCGAGGGGGGTTTGGGGACCGATGATGAAGAAGAAGAAGGTGCTGGGGCTGCAACTGCAGCTGGAGCTGTATTGGGGGATGTACGTGCGCACACTGGTGGCGAGGGTCTAGTTAATTCGCAAACACCGGTAAGCTGTTACACACGATTGCCGTGTATTATTTGTATTCCTGCCTGGACATTGATAAAAGGGACTCTCACAATAAAAGCGACCTTGCAATTTAAGGGTTGCTGAGGCAGCGGAGGGGGGTTAACCGTGAATACAGGATTCCAAAAAAAAAACCGAGGGAGAGTATTTAGGCGTAAGCTTAAACGCGATCGTCTGAAAGCACAGTCACAATTGAACACCTCGGCACAATCTCCTGTCGCACCTGCTGAAGTCATGAACACCAAGTGCACCGCACCACCTGTGACACCTGAACACGCCACCCACAAGGATGATGTGCTCGGTGCTTGTATTCCAAGCTCCCTCCACACGTGGGTCGACGGGAAGCAAGTTGGGCCCTTGCGTCTTGGGTGCGAGACCCCACGTTTGTTGCTGGACAAGCTCCATGACAAGGTGCCAGGTGTAAAGCATCACGTACATTTTGTGGCTAACAGAGTTGGTGTGAGTGAAGTTGACTACAAAGAAGTAGTACACACCCCCTCAGTGGAAGGGAAGAAGGGTGGTTTTGGGAAGGTGTCTGTAAAGATGTTCCTCGGTGTGCAAGTTGTTGCCCTGAAGGAGTTCAAGGAGGGTCAGTATGGAGACATGCTTAAGGAGCTCCTGTATGCCATATTAGCTAGCCAAGCCAGCAAGCACGTGTTCCCACCTGTCCGTTATGGGATCCGGTACTCTTCAGGACACGTGTACCCGTTTCTCGTGTTCCCTTATGGAGGGAGAACCTTGTGAGAGTTTGCCGATGCTGACACACTTGACGTGCCACTAAAGTAGAGGAACATGTGTATTCAGCTCACAGAGGCTGTGAAAGAAATGCACAGTGATGATTTGGTACACGGGGACTTGAAAGGGAACAACGTTCTCGTGATGGACAGGCCGCTTGGCCTGGAGGGCGTGGCACTATCACTGATTGACTTTAGTTTGACTGCCACGGCGGACAAAACCACCAGTGTGTATTCTCGTCTAACCGAGGAGGAGAAGTTGGCAAGATTGAAACGCGCTTATTGGATTGCGCCTGAGATAGCACAAGGGTTCAGGAAAAGCAAATCTTCAGACGTATACTCACTGGGTTTCCTGCTTCTCGATATTTTAATCCCCAAAGGAGAAGACAAGCGCAACGTGTATGCCGGGAAGAAAGAGATCGCCACTTATACCCCATATGTGGATAGTAGTCTGGCAATTCTCATTATGAATTGTTTCGGTGTAAGAAGTGGTAGGCCGACAACGCAAGAACTGTACGCAGCGTTTAGCGACAGTGAGATAATCAATGGGATTATGAACTTGCAGTGTTAGGAACTCAATAGCGGCTCGCCAGTAAATTATAAGTTTAATATGAATTAACACATTTGCGCAGTGCCAAACCTTATCCTCGTGGTGTTTTCATTGGAGTGTACAGTGGAGATGATGCTTGGTTGAATATAGTACATTGGATGCAGGCACGTGCTGCGTCACGACCACCGGTGCTGCTAAGGGGTGGAGCACCCCTGGGGCAGCGCGCCCAGGAAGAAGAGTCTTACCCTATGCCTACCTCTCTCACGAGACCTCATAGAGCGTGGCAGAAGAACTTGCCACTCGGGTATCTCACCCAGTGTGTCCAGTTCGCTGTGGAGGACATGTGTGATGCGCACTCGAGGCACATGTCAGAGTTGGTGAGCATAGCTAGGGAAACACTCAGAGAAACCCAAGAGCACACAAAGGTCTTGACGGAGCTTGTAAACAGGCAAGCTCGAGTACAAGCTCCCGATCCAAGTGGTGCTATACCACAGGTACGTTCGCTGTGTGTCTAGTGCTTTATGGTTTGCTGAAAAGGCGGTGACCACACTAATGCTTGCAGCTGACTCGATGGCGAAACATTTTCCTGGTGCGCAGGACAAAAATATTGATACCAAAACGATCACCCTCGTAACGAGGATATGCATGGAAAACCATTCAGAGGGTTGGTATTTCTAAGACACCAAAGATTGTGTTTTGCTTCTTCTCAACGAACCCAATATCCTGAAGGCCCGTACGGGTTCGGGTGGAAGAGCAAAGTGGAAAGAATTTCACGAGAAGGTCTCGAGGACACTTGCTCTGTTGTTTAATTGGAGCTTGCAGTTTGTTTCTCACACCCACGCCACTTGCAGGTGAACACTGCGCAAAGGAACAACACGAGGCATATGGTGGCTAAAAAGGTGAAGAAGGTCGTGCCTATCATTTACAGGGAGTTCTTCGATACACCGGCGGGAAAGCTTATCCCGACTTCCACCATTGCCTCCCTTGAAGGTGCTGTGTGTGTATGTGCATGTGCAACTTTTATTCAGGGGCTGAACTTTTATTCAGGGGCTGTATTTTATTTAGGGGCTGAACTTTATTCAGGTATTGTGCTGCTTCTAATGTGAGCGAGGATGGGTGTGTATTGTGTATTATGCTTTGACAGATGGGTCGTGGTACAAGCATGGCAACGACCCACTTGGGAATCCTTTACTTCACGAGGTGTTTCGGCAAGTGTTTTCGGCTAAGAAGTCCTCCAATCGAGAAGAGCCAACCTTACTCAAGAAGTTCACCACCAAAACCATCGCTTTTGTAATGATGTGCGTGTATTGCAACTTGCTGTGCACAGAAGGTATCGGTGGCTGGGCACTCGAGTATCTCACGAATCATGCTCCACAGCAGTTGACACCACAAGAAGCACAGGTGAGTTGCTGTTTGCTCACGTTCGTGTCGGGAGGATATGCCACGTGCACTTGCACGTATCTTATGTGTGGCATATGCGTTTCGCAGGTGGAGTCGGGAACGTGGCTTGCCCAAAGCTATTGGGAGTGGGTGCTCGAAGTGGAAAAACACAACTTGAGCACAAGTGCTCTCACACCAAAAAGCAAGATCGCGTGGCCAATACCTGCGACTGATATAGACGAGCTCGCGGCCCTTGAGGAGCCTTTTGAACGCTAGTACAGTTTAGCGCCTATCTTTCTTAGTGTAGCACTGTGATATGCGAAAGGGTCCCAGTGTAGGAAAGAAAATACTTCGCTGATGTGTGCTCAAACACGTACTTGTAAACACCTCAATGTATGTATGCGTATTAACTTTAAGAGCACGCCGTGCGCGTGGCACTAAGTATCCCATCAAATTTAGCAACCCACATCTCCAGTGCCTAGATGCAGCACCCACATATTTACTGCTAGATTACAGTACCCACTTGTATGCACGCCGCCGTTCGCAGACGCGTCAACGAGTACATCGGCGTGGAGTCGCTGAAGTTCGCCCGCCTATTTGGCGAAGGTGACTTGCAGTTTCATTTCGACCAAATCCTGCTAATGCGTGATCCGGCGGACCCGAACCGGCTGCAGTTCGGACCACACGAGCGCGAAATGTACGCCAGGTTGCGTGATGTCGCCCCGGAAGAGCTGAACTTGGCACACCAGCGGCGCAGGCTTCAAAGAAGAGCCGTGGTGTTTTATCGGGGAATTCAACGATTGATGAACGTCCGCGTGTGCGCCGCGGTGCACGCGCTCACAGGCGCGCAGTTAGGCGGTGGCTGGTTCGATCAGGCGCGCGCACCTTTGGAGATGCACCCCGACGATCCTATAAGGCAGGAGTACAAACGGTCCCAGGTTTTCCCGCACATGAGCGACAGAGGCTCGTGGAGTTATTTTGCGCTCAAGCTTTTGAGCGCGGAGGCTCCGCAGACGTTGCCTCCTCGTCGAAAATCACAGTGGGTGCCTGGGCCACGGTCTCAGGCTCACTTCGGCCTGCTGCAGATGATTCTTCCAGCTCTGGAAAGTGCTGGCTGACCCGGGCTCTCTGAACTCTTCTCTGTGCTCTTTGTTGCTTCTAGAGCTCAGCAGTGGAATCCGTTGCTAATGGTTCACTGGTGAGGAATTACTGGGACCAGAATGGAAGCCCTTTTCACTCCACACCTTCCAGCTTACCAGTACGGAAGATCCGTTCCTGGCTTCACCTTCTAGTGCTTCGCTCTAAGAAGCATTCACTGTGAGGGTAGTCCCACTCATAATTGCTGCAGTAAACTCGGTAAATGATGAGACTCCTGCTTCACTCTACACTGTCCGGTTTGCCAGTACGGAAAATCCGTTCCTGGCCTCACCATGCAATGCTTCGTTCCACGAGGGCACGGTCTCCCAGAATAGTCCAGAATATCATGAAATGCCGCTGTCGCTGTGTCTTAATTAACTATTGGGCCGCCAAGATGCCAACAGTTGCAACAGCTTGTTTCAATAAGACTATCCAAGCTTACCAGTACGGGAAGCCCGTTCCTGGCCTCACCCTTCAAGAACTTCGCTCAACAGGACTGCTTCACCGCACATGTAATTACAGACGTCATGTCTGTAATAAAGCACATTTTTGTTTTGAAAAAGACTGAAGCTACAGTTCCGACGCTCGGAAGTAAAGAAACACTTCAGGAAAACACCAACTTTCACACGCAGAATAATATCATAACATAAATCACTGTATTATTAAACACTGCTGTTTTCGCGGTCTTGAGCAAGAAGAGTCTTGATGTTCTCACTTCTACGAAGGCAAAACAAAAATGAGCGTCTGCTCAACTCTACTGGCGCCGCCCTATATGTCTTCTCATTATCTTCCAAGCACTGTCACCAACTGTCTCTTCGTTATGACAACCTGTACTGCGCTAGTCACGTGTTCGTCACCAGCACTACTGACTCAGGTGTCACAACCTGGCGATGGTACACGACAAGCCGCGGTTTGTGACACTCTATTAGGTGTATGCAATAATACACCTGATAGAGTATTATTGTGCGGTTCGGCAAAACACGTGATCATTCAACACATTAAACATATCTGCAACAGCGTGTTGGAAAAACATAGAATTCACTGGTTTTATGATTTTGAGTTCTCATAGTGGTAATTGGTGATCTTTCACACCGATGATTATCATAGCCATTAAACACCTAGCCCGGGAGTCGCGATCAGATCATAATATTCAAACAACGTGTGTACAACACACACGGCCTCTCGCAGCATATCACCTCACCCTCATCACAACCATAAGCCATTTTCATGAGTCTACCGTTGGTATGTCCTAAATGCCCTCTCCACCGAGAACTAATGCTCCAGATCCTGATATCACTGGGGCAGTCATGCTTCGTTGCAGGCTTCCATCTGTGTGCACGCACAGGAATGCTTGGGTTAGCCACATCAACAAACACCAGATATGATAGCCCAACCTGCTGTTTGCACATGCTAGTGTGTTGTGGTAAAGGAGGGCTGTTTATCGAAATTTTGATAACCCAACCACGAGCCCATGCGTGCCCCTATGTACAAAAGCATTTCAGCACACAGATTAAACATGTTTTTCACGACGCGGTTCGGTCGCAGATGTGAATCAGAACTGTGTGCAGGCGCCAATCCTCCTTCCGCATGGCAGCTCTGACGCGTCCTCTTATGCAGCGTCTGAATGGTGGGAACGGTCTAAAGAGTTGCACACCTTGAACCTCTGATGGCAAATGTGCAGAATGTGGGAGCATTTGGTGGGAGGCAAGTAGAGTCGTGGTCTCCCTCTTTCTAGATGCAGCTGCGGGGTCAGCGTTCTCCCCGTGCAGCGCGACCTGATGCCGCAACGAGAAAGGCTGACGCAGAGCTGCTGAAAGCTGACGGCGCATTTCAGAGAGAGCGCTTCGCTCCTGCAGAACCGCCTGACCCCAGCAAACACCCCACGAATCAGCCTCCCACACCTGCTCCAACCGACAACTTCAGAGCAGACAACCTTGCAGGTCTGCAATCGGTGTGATGCCGAGCATGGGGCTGTTTTGCGCAACTGTTGCTGTGGCGCACAAGGGAAGGGGAGTTCAACAGGATTTAATTTCTGCAGCGAGAATCTCCTCCAGAAATCACAGATTTTAGATGCGATGTCAGAGGGCCTTAGCAGCTGCTCTGTCAGTATTCCAGCACCTTCCTAGGAAAAAACCAAAAAAGTGAGCGGAGGTGCCAGGGAGCTCCGGCCTGGCCAATGCGCATTCGGATGAGCATGAAAGAGAGCCCAAAATCCCCGCTATGCCGCGCATGCATCCAACTCCATGCTATCACAATCCCGTCATCTTCCGAGCCCCTAAGCCCCTGCATATCTGTATCCCGTTCTATATAAAGCAAAGCCCCCTTCATCCTGCCAATCCAGAGATCCGTGCATGCATCTGGTCTGGCACGATGCTCTAGGCGCAGCATCCAGAATGTGGTTTACCACAAACCCCATTGCTTAAGCTTGCCTTAGTTCTAGGCAGAGCCAATGTCCATGGAGTCTGTGAGTGGTGGGGCACCGGCAGAGGCAACGCCCTACCTGCAAGTCTGCACGAAGCGTTTCTCGGTCAGAGGAAGCCTGCTGCTCCTGAGGCGCCACAGAACACGCGCGCTGTATGAGTTGCTGAACTCGGAGTTTGTGCTTGCTGCTGTGACCTACTTTCCGAGGTCAACAGCACCCGGCGGGCAATGGAACTGTGCCGTTCTAGCACACGGCGTGGTTGGGGATATGGCATCGCCCACCCTGCACCGTTTGTCCTGAATATGATCTCGAGCAAGAACCGAGCCGGCTGCCACAAGCAGCGGAGAACACCGCCACAGCTGAGGCTCGGCGGAGATCAGTCCCGTCTGCTGTGGCAGTCCGCAACAACATCCATGGCGCATGCACCGTTGATTCTGAAGTGAATCAGTATTCATCTCAATAGCATCTGTCTCAGCTCATGTTGTTACCTGTTGTTGCACCCGAGCAAGCTCCTCGCGTTGTGTGAGCACCTCCGCCTGCAAATCAGCTATCCGAACGCCCGCCTCCTGAGGAAGGTCAACCCCGCCCGCCCCCCGTACCCAACGGAGTCCCCACCGTCACTTCTGCATTGGGGTACTACTCGGGCTTGCAAAGATCCGACGTTGCAAATCTAGCATCAGCATGTGCACCATTGATAAATGTTAACATAATTGGGGACACGCGTCGCAGGCGTAGAGGTCCCCATACTGTCAGGAACATGATAGAAGGCGGCAGGCGCAAGGGCGAAGCTCCCATCCGCAGAAGGGGCGAAGCTCCCATCCGCAGAGGGGCGAAGCTCCCATCCGCAAAGGGGGAAAGCTCCCATCCGCAGAGGGGCGAAGCTCCCATCCGCAAAGGGGGAAAACTCCCATCCGCACAGGGGCGAAGCTCCCATCTGCAGAGGGGCGAAGCTCCCATCCGCACAGGGGCGAAGCTCCCATCCGCACAGGGGCGAAGCTCCCATCCGCACAGGGGCGAAGCTCCCATCCGCACAGGGGCGGGAGAGGGGCGAAGCTCCCATCCACAGAGGGGCGAAGCTCCCATCCGCAGAGGGGCGGGAGAGGGGCGAAGCTCCCATCCACAAAAGGGTGAACCTCCCATCCGCAGAGGGGCGAAGCTCCCATCTGCAAAGGGGCGAAGCTCCCATTTGAAGGGGGGCGAAGCTCCCATCCGCAGAGGGGCGAAGCTCCCATCCGCAGATGGGCGGGAGAGGGGCGAAGCTCCCATCCATAGAGGGGCGAAGCTCCCATCCGCAGAGGGGCAGAGCTCCCATCCGCAGAGGGGCAGAGCTCCCATCCGCATAGGGGCGAAGCTCCCATCCGCAAAGGGGCGGGGGAGGGGCGAAGCTCCCATCCACAAAGGGGTGAAGCTCCCATCCACAGAAGGGGCGAAGCTCCCATCTGCAGAGGGGCGAAGCTCCCATCCGCAGAGGGGCGAAGCTCCCATCCGCAAAGGGGCGAAGCTCCCATCTGCAAAGGGGCGAAGATCCCATCCGCAAAGGGGGAAAGCTCTCATCCGTAGAGGGGCAGAGCTCCCATCCGCAGAGGGGCGAAGCTCCCATCCACAGAGGGGTGAAGCTCCCATTTGCAGGGGGGCGAAGCTCCCATCCGCAGAGGGGCGGGAGAGGGGCGAAGCTCCCATCCACAAAAGGGTGAACCTCCCATCCGCAGAGGGGCGAAGCTCCCATCTGCAAAGGGGCGAAGCTCCCATTTGAAGGGGGGCGAAGCTCCCATCCGCAGAGGGGCGAAGCTCCCATCCGCAGATGGGCGGGAGAGGGGCGAAGCTCCCATCCATAGAGGGGCGAAGCTCCCATCCGCAGAGGGGCAGAGCTCCCATCCGCAGAGGGGCAGAGCTCCCATCCGCATAGGGGCGAAGCTCCCATCCGCAAAGGGGCGGGGGAGGGGCGAAGCTCCCATCCACAAAGGGGTGAAGCTCCCATCCACAGAAGGGGCGAAGCTCCCATCTGCAGAGGGGCGAAGCTCCCATCCGCAGAGGGGCGAAGCTCCCATCCGCAAAGGGGCGAAGCTCCCATCTGCAAAGGGGCGAAGATCCCATCCGCAAAGGGGGAAAGCTCTCATCCGTAGAGGGGCAGAGCTCCCATCCGCAGAGGGGCGAAGCTCCCATCCACAGAGGGGTGAAGCTCCCATTTGCAGGGGGGCGAAGCTCCCATCCGCAGAGGGGCGGGAGAGGGGCGAAGCTCCCATCCGCAAAGGGGCGAAGCTCCCATCCGCAGAGGGGCGAAGATTCCATCCGCAGAGTGGCGGGAGAGGGGCGAAGCTCCCATCCACAAAGGGGCGAAGCTCCCATCCGCAGAGGGGTGAAGCTCCCATCCGCGGAGGGGCGAAGCTCCCATCTGCAGAGGGGCAAAGCTCCCATCCGCAGAGGGGCGAAGCTCCCATCCGCGGAGGGGCGAAGCTCCCATCCACAAAGGGTCGAAGCTTCCATCTGCCGAGGGGCGAAGCTCCCATCCGCAGAGGGCGGAAGCTCCCATCCGCAGAGGAGCGAAGCTCCCATCTGTTGAGTGGCGGGAGAGGGGCGAAGCTCCCATCCGCAGAGGGGCGAAGCTCCCATCTGCAGAGGGGCGAAGCTCCCATTTGCAGAGGGGCGAAGCTCCCATCCGCATAGGGGCGGGACAGGGGCGAAGCTCCCATCCGCAGAGGGGCCAAGCTCCCATCCGCAGAGGGGCGGAGAGGGGCGAAGCTCCCATCCACAGAGGGGCTTGAAGCTCCCATCCGCAGAGTGGTGAAGCTCCATCCACAGAGGGGTGAAGTTCCCATCCAGAGGGGCGGGAGAGGCGTAGCTATCCGTAAAGGGGCGAAGCTCCCATCCGCAGAGGGGCGAAGCTCCCATCCGCAAAGGGGCGAAGCCTCCATCCGCAGAGGGGCTGGAGAGGGGCGAAGCTCCAATCCATAAAGGGGCGAAGCTTCACTCCCCAAGGGGGCGGAGCTCCCATCCGCAGAGGGGCGGGAGAGGGGCGAAGCTCCTATCCGCAGAGGGGCGAATCTCCCATCCGTCGAGGAGCGAAGCTCCCATCCGCAAAAGGGCTAAGCTTCCATCCACAGAGGGGCAAAGCTCCCATCCGCAAAGGGGCAAAGCTCCCATCCGCAGAGGCGGGAGAGGGGCGAAGCTCCCAACCGCAGAGGGGCAAGCTTCCATCCGCAGAGGGGCGAAGCTCCCATCCGCAGAGGGGCAGGAGAGGGGCTAAGCTCTCATCCGCTAGGGCGGGGCGCGGCTCCCATCCGCAGAGGGGCGGAGAGGCGGGCGCTCCAACTGCAGAGGGGCAAAGCTTCCCATCCGCAAAGGGGCGGTTCCCATCCGCAAAGGGCTAAGCCTCCATCCGCAGAGGGCAAAGCTCCCATCCGCAGCGGGGCGAAGCTCCCATACGCTGGAGGGGCGCAGGGGCCAAGCTCCCATCCGCAGAGGGGCGGGAGAGCTGTGCTGCTCCAATCCACAGAGAGACGAAGCTCCATCCACAGAGGGGCTAAGCTCCCATCCGCAAAAAGGGCTAAAAATCCCATCCGCCGAGGGGCGAAGCTCCATCCGCAGGGGCGAAGATCCCATCCGCAGAGGGGCGAACCTCCCATCCGCAAAGGTGCGAAGCCTCCATCCGCAGAGCGGCGGGAGTAGGGCGAAGCTCCAATCCACAGAGGGGCGAAGCTCCCATCCGCAAAGGGGCGAAGCTCCCATCCGTAAAGGGGCGGGAGAGGGGCGAAGCTCCCATCCGCAGAGGGGCGAAGCTCCCATCCGCAGAGAGGCGAAACTTCGATCCACAGAGGGGCGAAGCTCCCATCCGCAAAGGGACGGGAGAGGAGCGAAGCTCTCATCCGCACATGGGCAAAGCTCTAATCCGCAGACGGGCGAAGCTCCCATCCGCAGAAGGGCGAAGCTCCCATCCACAAAGGGGGCAAAGCTCCCATCCACAAAGGGGCAAAGCTCCCATCCACTGGGGCAAAGCTCCCATCCGGGGCAGAGGGGCGAAGCCCCATCCGTTGAGGGGCGGGAGAGTGACGAAGCTCCCATCCACTGAGGGGCGGGACAGGCGAAGCTCCCATCCACAGAGAGGCGAAGTTCTATCCGCAGAGGGGCAAAGCTCCCATCCGCAGAGGGGCGGAAGAGGGGCGAAGCTCAATCCACAAAGGGGCGAAGCTCCCATCCGCGGAGGGGCGAAGCTCCCATCCGCAGAGGGGCGGGAGGGGCGAAGCTCCCATCCGCAGAGGGGCGAAGCTCCCATCCGCGAAGGGGCGAAGCTTCAATCCACAAAGGGGCGAAGCTACCACCCGCAAAGAGGCGAAGCTCCCATCCGCACAGGGGCGAAGCTCCCATCCGCAGGGAGGCGAAGCTCCCATCCGCAGAGGCGCGAAGCTCCCATCCGCAAAGGGGCGAGGCCTCCATCCACAAAGGGGCGGGAAAGAGGCGAAGCTCCAATCCACGGAGGGGCAAAGCTTCACTCCACAAGGGGGCGAAGCTCCCATCCGCAGAGGGTCGGGAGAGGGGCGAAGCTCGCATCCGCAGAAGGGCAAAGCTCCCATCCGCAGAGGTGCGAAGCTTCAATCCACAAAGGGGCGAAGCTCCCATCCGCAAAGAGGCGAAGCTCCCATCCGCACAGGGAAGTAAGTTCGATCCGCAGAGGGGCTGAGTCGATCCGCAGAGAGGGGCCGTAAGCTCCCACATCCGCAGAAGGCGAAGCTCCCATCCGCAAAGGCGACCCTCCCATCCGGCAAAGGGGTGAAGCTCCCATCCGCAGAGGGGCGAAGCTCCGATCCGCAGAGGGGGCTGAGAGGCGAAGCTCAACCGCAGAGGGGCGAAGTCCATCCAAGAGGGGCGAAGCTCCCATCCTGAGGGGCGGAGAGGGGCGAAGCTCCCATCCGGGCAGTAGGAGGGGCGAAGCTCCCATCCGCAAAGGGGGGGCGAATCTCCCATCCCGGCAGAGGGGCGGAGAGGGGCAAAGCTCCCACCCGCAGAGGGGCGGATCTCCCATCCACAGAGGGGCGAAGCTCCCATCCGCAGAGGGGCGAAGCTTCCATTCGCAGAGGGGCGGATCTCCCATCCGCAGAGGGGCGAAGGTGTGAGCAGAGGAGCGAAGCTCCAATCCACAGATGGGCGAAGGTGTGAGCAGAGGAGCGAAGCTCCCATCCACAGATGGGCAGAGGCGCTGGTCAGCGCCCCGTGCGCAGGCATGCAGGTCCGAGCTGCCAGGAAGGGCAGAGAGCGCTCGCCTGATGCTTGCGCTCAGCATTCTGCAGGCTCTCCACAAGATAGTTATACGGCTGCTGTGTGTAGCTCACTTTCTCATTGGCCCGCTCCAGGTCCTGCTCAGAATGCCCTCCTCAAGTGATGCGCCATCACCAGGGGCAACCAGACTCGAAGCTCAGCCTGAGGCATGTGACGTCATCTGCGGCACCACAACAGGCTCTTGGCCATGACAGCCGGAAAGCACGCCAGATCGCACGGGAGTAGGCGTGAACGTCGCCACCCGTGAACACGCACTTCAGGAACGCCCACAGCTCATCATTGAAACCGGTCCAATACCCTAAACCCTCCTTTGAAACCAGTCCAATACCCTGAACCCCCCTTTGAAACCGGTCCAATACCCTGAACCCTCCTTTGAAACCGGTCCAATACCCCGAGCCCTCCTTGAAACCGGTCCAATACCCTGAGCCTCCTTTGAAACCGGTCCAATACTCCTGAACCCTCCTTTTGAAACCGGTCCAATACCCTCGAGCTCCTCCTTTGAAACCGGGGTCCAATACCCTGAGCTCCTCCTTTGAAACCGGTCCAATACCTGAACCTTCCTTTGAACATCAACAGCACCTCAGAGCCCTCCTTTGAAACCGGTCCAATACCCCGAGCTCCCTCCTTTGAAACCGTCCAATACTCTAACCCTCCTTTTGAAAACCGGGTCCAATACTCCTCGAGCCTCTCTTTTCGAAACCTCATTGTCCAATACCTCGAACCTCCTTTGAAACCGGGTCCAATACCCTGAGTCCTCCTTTGAAACCGGTCCAATACCCTGAGCCCTCCTTTGACACCGGTCCAATACTCCTGAGCCTCCCTCCTTGAAACCTGTCCAATACCCTCGAGCCCTCCTTTTGAAACTGGTCCAATACCGAGCCTCCTTTGAAACCGGTCCAATACCCCAACCCTTGAAAACCGTCCAATACTCCCCGAGTCCTCCTTTGAAACCGTCCAATACCTCTCGAGCCCTCCTTTGAAACCGTCCAATACCCTCGAGCCTCCCTTTGAAACCGGGGTCCAATACCCCAGCCTCCTTTGAAACCGGGTCCAATACCCTGAACCCATCTTTGAAACTGTCCAATACCTGAGCCCCTCTTTGAAACCGGTCCAATACCCTGAGCCCTTTGAAACCGTCCAATACCCTGAGCTCTCCTTTGAAACCGGTCCAATACCCTGAGCCTTCCTTTGAAACCGGTCCAATACCTTGAACCCACTCAGGCCAGTGGGCCCGCCGCTCCATGTTCAGCAGGAAAAGAGGAAAAGGGGATGAATGAAAGTGCTCCGATGTTTGACCTGGGAGACCTCGCGAAGCTTGATGGCCGTGCTCACTTTGTCGCTGTGGACTTGCTGCAGCTCCTTCTGCAGCTCCGCGCATCTGCTCCATCCCCACTTTCACAGCATTCGACACTGCTGCTGCTGTTGTTGCTGCTGCTGCTGCGCCCTTCCGCGTTTCTTATCACTCGGACCACTTCGGGGCGGCGCTGAGATCAACTTGTGAGTCTTCCTGCCAGTATTTTTTGCCCTAAATTCTGCCTCACAAAACCAGCCTATGTTCCTCCCAAGAACTCGCACGAGCCAGGCTGACCATCTCTGAAGTCCCAAAGCCGGCCGGCGCTCAAGGAAGCACAAGGGGCGCGGCCAGCAGCGCCACTAGGTGGGAGGGAAGGGAGTTGGGGGCAGCCTCACTTCCTGGCAAGCCCCAGGCTCTGCTGCACTCGCCGCTGCACTGCGGTCGGCACTCCTGTGCCGATGTTGACTATCTCCATCCCCGTCTGTGCTGCATCCTGGGACACAGCACCGGACTGCAGCACGGCGCTATCGATATCCGCCTCAAGCATCTCGTAGTGGTTGAGTCGGGCAGCCTGTGGCACCCAATGATATCCGCCTCAAGTATCTCATATTAGTTGAGTCGAGCATCCAATGATGAAAAGCCCCACCAACGGCCTGCCACCACTCGCTACACGTCTCAAGATTCATGCTTTGCCAACCCTCCCCCTGCACTTGTTCTGGAGCGCCCTCAGTATCTCGAGGTTGGCTCCTCTTCCCCCGCTGCACTGGCTCTGCAGCACCCTGCCACTGCATACCTGGGATGCGATGATCGCCTCCAGCTCCGCAATTTTCCGGCTGGTATTTGTCTCTAGGTGGTAGCAGTTGTCAGTGGCCACCTGCGGACACATGCGGCTCCCGGGAGGGACCTCACCCTTTCTCTCTGGCCCAACCGACAATGTCACTCAATGCGGGGAGCTGCCCCCACCACCAACTATGGCGCGCCAGATCCCTCAGGATGAATGTTGTTTGCTGGAACTACCTTCGCCAGACTGGCTCTAGTGTTTCCATCGCAGGAGGAAAAACCATGGCAAGGTCGTGGGGTTAGGGGGATGGTTCCGAGGGCAGTGCACATCTCAGCTGGCGACGCGAAACTGCCGATGGCAACTGTAGACTCTGGGAGCTATGAGGGGGAGGGGCAAGCGACGCAGGTTGTGTGCAGACCTTCAGCTTCTTCTGCAGCATGTCAGCCTCCAGCTTGGTCTGCCTCAGAGACTGCGCTGCCTCTTCCTATGCAATTCAAAGTCCCAAGCCCGCACGCCATGCTTCTATGCAGACCACGATGAAGCAACAACAAAAGGAGCGAAATTTCCTGACGGTTACACCGCATCGACCCCCTCTACCAGTCTTCTCACATCCTCCAAGAGTTCCCCGTTCAAAGGAGGCCCGCCTACGTTGTCGTCTGCAGATGGGGCGGGGCAGCACCCCGGGAGGCGGTGGGGGCACCTGCAAAATTGAGACACGGTCCGCCTCGAAGGCTTTCATCTTGAGCTCGCTGTATGCCTGGTTGACACCGAACCATAAATGTTCACATGCGATCGAAGAATCGGGCTCCTTGTGTGGGATAGTCACTGCCCGCCACGTCACACTCTTGACCGTGAGCCCTACGTACCCTGCCGCGCCTGAGTGCTCTTAACAGGACTCTGCGAGCAGTCAGCGAGACAAAACCACCCTACGGTATGCCAGGGAGGCTGAATAGTGGCTGCGTGTCTCCCTTAGAGAGTGGCCAAAAAAGATAGACACATACCTCTGCTTGCCGCTGGTCGCCCAGCCTCTGCTGCTCCCGGTGGGCCTCCAAAAGATCATCGTACGCACCCTGTACCTCCTGCGAGCACAGCCCCGCAGCCCAGCAGATGGCTGATATCATGCTATCGCCAGTCTGGCAGCCCGCCTGAGACCGTACGAACCCTGCATAGCACCCCATAGCCCAACAGATGGCCACTGCGATGCTGCAGCCCTCGCGTCAACACACCAAGGGCGCCACTAGACTGTCCAATTCCAAATGGAGCAACCAAGCACCTCACTCCAGCACCTGGTGCGACCACACAGCCCGCAAGGCCATCCAGCTCTCGACGCCAGCACACCCCCTTGTCCTGGCAAGGGCTTATTCTTATCCCGGCCCGCACCCAAATGAGCTTAACACGATATCAGTGCCGTTGTATCTAGCTTACCACTACTCATCATCACCACGTCCCCTTTGCCTGAGCTGACTATCGCTCACCTTGAGCTTACTGGTTGTTCGGCGCGCTTCAGTCTCCGCGGTGTCCCGCCTGTCCCGCAGGAGACGAACTTCTTGCTCGGCCACGTGCACGGCCTCTGCGCGCACTCTGAACATCCCCCATCGATAGCCCCGTGCCTTTGTTTGACATTGCGCGCAAAATATGCAAATAAAACATAAGTGCCAAGCCATATCCACCAATCGCAAAATCCCTCAGCTCGTCTGTCTACGGAAGAGCGCGCTGTGTATTGCCCCACAAAACTTGCAAAAGACCCTCCCACCTCCTCCAACCTGCATCCCGCTTTTGCAGCTGTTCGAACAAGCCAACATTAACAGCGCATAGCACCCTTCAATACTGCTCCACCATCCACAAACGACTCTTGTACTAGGGCTTACTTGTCAATGTCTGAGAGATGCTGTTCCTGGAGCCTGGAGATCTCCGCCTGCAGTCGCTGTTCATGCGCCAGCCTGCACCCAGAAGGGACGTTAGATGGTGAACCCGACCACTGTGGTCGCAATATAAAACATTCTCTCTCTCAATATAAAACGCAGGCCAATCACCATACCGCCGCTATTGTCCCCTTCATATTACAAGTGATTTCGTTCTGCATTCAAATTCAAACTTCAGGAGAGTGCAGTCTGCCGAAGACGTGTTCTCTCCGGAAGCAAGGGAAGAGTGAACGCTGCTAAGAATACAAGTTCAGAGCTGCTCGCAATGTTGATCTCAGTTGAATAGGCTCGTCCTGGAGCTATATAGGATGCGCTACTGGAATGGCAGGTGGGAGAAGAGAATCCACCGCTGATCCTCAGTACTTGATAGGACTTTCTCCTGCAGGTCGTTACGTGCCTTCTTCACCTGTGTACCAAGACGGTCTCCAATTTTGTAGCGAACAAATGCCTAGATAAGAGCTTCACGTACATTTGTCAACTCCCGCAACCGAAACAACTCGACGAGAGCTTCACGCCAAACTATCCATTCCTACAAACGAAGTCCCTCAACGAGAGCTGCAAGGTAATGTCTCATCTCCCACACACAAGCTTGGCTTTCACGTTGGTAGTATCCTGGGTGTCTACTGCTAATAGCTGTCCAAACATTCAGCATAAGAAGCAACGGATGGTGGGCGAAGATGATGCAAGATACGAGGAAGGGAGCCTTGGCATGCTCACACCTCTCTCAATTTGTTGTGACATTTGTCGTACTGGGTTTCTAACTCGGCGCACCTGCAACCACCCGTGCGCCGGCTCCGAACGACATCATTCGCACGAGTCCGTCACCCTTGGAATCCCATAAAAAAGGTCTGTGGATGAGCTCCAGGCACACCTTTCACCAAGGGACTGCACTTCCTTGCTGAGGTAAGCCTTGTCCATTTGCAGCAGGTCCACGGCGTGCACTTTCTCTACCATCTGTGCCTCGCACACCCTACCCAGGTGTGCTTAGACCACACGAGATGGGAGCAGGAAGTTCCGAGTCTCCGAAACCTTTGATAATCGGCGCAGACCTGCGCGTTTATCGACTCCCGTTCCTTACGCAGCAAATTCAGTTCGGCCTTGTCTGCAGCTCTTGCATCTTCCCAGTGCGCTTCCGCCTTCTGTAATTCCTCGAGCTTATGAGTCACCTCGTCAAACATCTTGCCCTTTGCCGTTAACACCTCAACCTGCAACCCCAAAACGTTTCTGCTGTGAGCTGGACTGGACTCAAGCATCTTGTAGAGAGCCTGTGCATACCAAGAATCGATATTGCGTGCTTTGGGCGAAGTGAGTTTTGGGTTCCCAGCAGATATGATCCCAGCACCATGCACAGCCGCAATGGCACAGCACATCTCTCCAGCTGCGTACCTTTAGGAGGGCTTCTTCAAGGTCATGTTGCTGCCGATCGTTTCTCGCGTTCGCGACCTGTTGCTGTTTCTGCAGGGGCAACAACTCTAAGCTGCTTAGGAAACGTGCGAGTCAAACGTGTGAAGTGCATCCGCATTCCCAGTACGATATAATCCTCTGACATAATCATGCGTTCGTGAACTGGCCTCTCACCTCAGAGTCTCTCTGAGACATAGAAACGGACGCAACCAAGTGCGAGTTCTCCATCCTCAGGCGGTCAACATCCTCCACAGCTCGGGCAGCCGCATCCCGAGCTGTGTCCCTGTCAAGGCGAAGCTGCTCCTCGTCCTGAAACAAAGGTGCCTAGTAATTAAACGACTTGCCTTGACCTGGAAACCTGAAACTGAACTTTGCGAGGAGCATACATTCTTGCATCGACAATACTTGGTGTTCCGTTTGTGGAATGTTGCCCTGAAAAGTCAAAGTGCAGAAGCGCGTCGCTAACCTGCTTATGTCTCAAGGTTATGGCGTGCACTTGAAATAGCATCTCCTCGCGGAGAGTGCGCTTTTCCGGCGTAATCTGCGTACAACATATTTCATAGGGCAACCCATATTAAAGACAGCTTTCCCTTGCCACGGGCCTAGCTCGATCACAGAAGGTGTACAGTGCCCGTTTGAGTTTGCGAACTACTGAAGTCAAAACCTGTTGCAGGCAAAGGTGCCAATCCACGAGTGACTTGATTCAAGTCAACGGGGAGGACTGCAAGTGTACCGACAGTTCGTATTATCCGTTTTGTTATGGGTGTACCTGAGCGACCTCTTCGTACAGGGAGTTGGATATCTGGAGATCTTGAAGTTGGGCTTTCGCTTGTGCCACGGCATTCTTCAGAACTGGAGCCTCAGCTTCTATTGCGGCTTGACGCGTCTGGAGCTCAGCAAGTTGCGATGCAGCCTCTTTGTGTGAACGAGTTACCTCATCCTCGAGGCGTTCCATATCTTTCTTATGACGGACCTCGGCCTGGAGAGGGGGTCCAACGCAGGGTGAGCTGTGCCTGAACGGGATTCTTAAGAGAGTCTGAAAAGTAGTTAGGTAACACCTGAAAGGCTATCAAAATCCCTACACACCTTTGTGTGGAGCTCCACAGAGCACTGGCCAAGTGCGCCAGCTTGTATCCAAAATCACGCGAGCCACAGAGTGCAAGACGGGAAGAAGACAACTTTGCAATCGTCCGTTGTTGAATGCTATTTTGCAACGCGTGGATACCTGAAGCTTCTGATTTACTGCGGATCCGAGTTGCTCTTCAAGTTGAGCCGTGCGTTTTTGCACTTCCAATTCAACTTTGTCGCTTGTTCGGCTCTTGGTCTGCAAGTATCACTTGTGTTCCGATCAGCGAACCTGTGAAAATAAGGCTAATCTGTTTACTGCATGCGCTTTTCATACGCTGCATCCTCACCTGCTTTCGGTAGTCCGCAGGTGAAATTGGCGTGCCATCATCGGAGAAAAGGCTGGTGAACGACTCCGTGAGCCCACTGGAAAACTCCGAGAAGAGGTCCTCCTCGGAGTCCTTTGACTCACCAACAACAGTCCCAAATCAGGCGGAAAGCATGTTTCTACTGTTTTCTACTGTCAGAACTTATCGAAATAAAGCGTGTGCAAATTCCCGATGTTACGGCTGCGCATGTTCGAATTGGGCATGTGGGAAGTCTTAGCACTAAACGTACAATAAATACAAACACCGAATGGTGATTAAGATATCTTTTGTAAGAAAAATGTCTCTTGAGATGACGCATATCCTATATTGCGAGAGCAGGGTTCGAAGGCTATAGAGATCTGTCCTTAAAACACGAGTTCGTACCGTGAGCACTCCACCTGGAGAACCGTGGAGAACTGGTCGCGTTGCCGGTACAGGGGACTGAGAAACATCTAAGCCTGCATGCATATCAGCTGGAAAATCCGTCGAGTCACCGAGATTATGAAGCATTTTCTCCACTGTGCGTTTTGCATTCATGTTGTAACACTTTCAAGACGTTTCTATTCGGCTTGAACAAGATATACAGTTAGAACAGAGACTGTGTTTCGTAAAAGATTAGGTTTGTTGTCAAGCACATGATATGCGGGATTGATGCTTCCTTCGGTTAAGTATTCAAATTCCGGTCCAAAGGTTCGTGTATGTTGGCAGTGAGTACGAAACTGTGTTCGAATTGGATTCGAGGTATGAAAAACTCCGGATTCAAACAGCTTCAAAAGCCGAGCCAGAGGGAGATGAAGTCCATAAAACTATGCAACATGAAATTTGTGCACAGTATGAGTATTCGTAGCATAATTTGGTGATTTCGCGACGTGACGGTTCGCCCACGCCAGACGAGAGAGGCTTGGTCAATTCAATTCGAGGCAGTTCTGAGTTCATCACTTCGGTTTGCGCAGTTCATGATTTCAGCAGTCGAGTGAGCACTGATCAACTGATGACGACCGATGAGGCCCGCCGCGCCGCGTCGTTGTATCTGGTTTGGGAATTTTGTCGCGATGTCGGCATGTCGCGTGATAGACGTGACTGACGCTCCATGACATGTCGCAATCTTTCATCTCCATGACATGGCGCATGTGACCATGCAGAAGCGACTCCTGACATTGGCTCCAGAACCGATTCATCTATATTATTAAGCCGCCTAATATGCTCTTTTTGAGCCTTCCGATTCAGAAATGCCGATCTGCCGCATCGTGTCGGCTGTCCTACTGCAGACGTCGGCTGTCCTACTCCAGATTTTGCGAGGAGCTCACAGACGCTGCTGATCTGACCAATCATATTCACAGTACTTCATTAAATTCGTAACTTTTTCATACCCGATCTTCCATTCAGGTCAGGTATTGGTTCGAAAAATTCGAGCCAATGATGTTTTAGATTTCAACCTAAAATCAGGTTATCGTCCGATTGAATCTTAGATGGCTACGGGCGTCAGATCCGGATATTTCCTGGACTCTCATCGTTAATTTTTCCTACTATCCATGAAGCAGGTTCATGGAACCTAATCCTGAATCGAGAATGCCGCGGACCCGCGTATGACGGTATGAGTGTTTGACCGAGCACCCGTTCCAAATACGTTCCGCGCCTGCCAACGTTACATTCATTATTCACCAGGAGCGCCCACCCTGCACTACCGCACTGCACTGCACACAGACCTGAACTGCCTGCTACTCCAGCTTTATACTTTTCACTATTTTTCATTGTTTATGTGTAAACTGAAAGCGCGGTTTGTGGGCGTGTCGGAGATTGTGCAGGTTGCCCGTGAGATTCAAAGCTCCAATTTACGGTACGTTGGTTCCTAGCTCTCTGTTTTCCCGTTTCTCCGTTGCGGCTGTTTGTACGGTTGCTTCACAAGTGGTCCCGACCGTATTTGTGAGCAATGAATGTTCTTTTGGAAGTACTACTATAGGGTACCTAATATTGTACTCTACGTGAAAGTTCTCAATTCGTTGCACATTTTCTGCGGCAATTTCCGCGATTGACTCGATTTTGCAAATATGGTGTATGCCGAAACAGTTCACCGCAGTGCGCCCGCCCATACAGCCCCACTCTTTGTTGGGTTGTGCCTACCATAAGCTGTTACGACAATACGGTACCCCGTATACGTTCCGCTGGTCGATGTTAAATTGCTCAGATGAAGATTTCCTCGCGGCTAAGGATATAGAGTGGGGTACGGCACCCCGGAAAACTGGTCTCGGAATTGGATTTGGACCATTGGATCGACCGCTACGAGCGTTGACCGTTCCGTTGACTTTTACTATTTAGACCTAATTTTTCCAGCAAATTGATGATTATGCGCAGGCATCTGTGGAAGAAGTCTTCACTCACTGAGAGCATATATGAGCTAGGGATATATATCCCTTACATATATATGCTCCCACGTTGAGTTTAGCGCGATTCGGGTGTGATCCCGTACTTCCGGCTCAAGGAATAGTACGGGTTCACACATTGAGTCATGCAATTTTGCTTGGGTGCGACGTACTGCGCAGTATCAATTTCAAGGTGCTGCAACTTAACGTACGTTCGTATGCCTTGCCATCTATGCGGATGGTTGCCGATACCGGCTTGTGCCCGCTTTGAGCACAAGCCGGGATCGTCGCGTTCACGCACGTAGACACCGTGCGGGCTCATCTTATGTACCTTAAAACAGACCCCAAGGAACAATAAACCGAGGGCAATCAAGGGCAATCAAACGCCTAAGACCGATGAAAAATTTTCAGGGAGGAGCCTCAAAACCGGAAAACCCCTCTTGGAAAATCGCGTTCAGATCTTCACGTAGCATCAGAGTTTCCAGGCACGCACAAACCTCATGTTCGCATGTTCAGGAACATGTTCTAATATACAAAAATGTTCAAGATAGAATAACATATCCGTGATATATCCTTGAAAAAGGTGCTGAACAGCACCGTTCAAGCAAGTTTGCAGAGCGCTTCTGGAGCTGCGCAAGGTTTTCAGGCCTAAATCTGAGTTTCGAGATCGCGAATTTCATCGCGTTCGATCGGAAAACCCGACCAACGGAATGTATACATGGCGCATGTGACCATGCAGAAGCGACTCCTGACATTGGCTCCAGAACCGATTCATCTATATTATTAAGCCGCCTAATATGCTCTTTTTGAGCCTTCCGATTCAGAAATGCCGATCTGCCGCATCGTGTCGGCTGTCCTACTGCAGACGTCGGCTGTCCTACTCCAGATTTTGCGAGGAGCTCACAGACGCTGCTCATCTGACCAATCATATTCACAGTACTTCATTAAATTCGTAACTTTTTCATACCCGATCTTCCATTCAGGTCAGGTATTGGTTCGAAAAATTCGAGCCAATGATGTTTTAGATTCCAACCAAAAATCAGGTTATCGTCCGATTGAATCTTAGATGGTTACGGGCGTCAGATCCGGATATTTCCTGGACTCTCATCGTTAATTTTTCCTACTATCCATGAAGCAGGTTCATGGAACCTAATCCTGAATCGAGAATGCCGCGGACCCGCGTATGACGGTATGAGTGTTTGACCGAGCACCCGTTCCAAATACGTTCCGCGCCTGCCAACGTTACATTCATTATTCACCAGGAGCGCCCACCCTGCACTACCGCACTGCACTGCACACAGACCTGAACTGCCTGCTACTCCAGCTTTATACTTTTCACTATTTTTCATTGTTTATGTGTAAACTGAAAGCGCGGTTTGTGGGCGTGTCGGAGATTGTGCAGGTTGCCCGTGAGATTCAAAGCTCCAATTTACGGTACGTTGGTTCCTAGCTCTCTGTTTTCCCGTTTCTCCGTTGCGGCTGTTTGTACGGTTGCTTCACAAGTGGTCCCGACCGTATTTGTGAGCAATGAATGTTCTTTTGGAAGTACTACTATAGGGTACCTAATATTGTACTCTACGTGAAAGTTCTCAATTCGTTGCACATTTTCTGCGGCAATTTCCGCGATTGACTCGATTTTGCAAATATGGTGTATGCCGAAACAGTTCACCGCAGTGCGCCCGCCCATACAGCCCCACTCTTTGTTGGGTTGTGCCTACCATAAGCTGTTACGACAATACGGTACCCCGTATACGTTCCGCTGGTCGATGTTAAATTGCTCAGATGAAGATTTCCTCGCGGCTAAGGATATAGAGTGGGGTACGGCACCCCGGAAAACTGGTCTCGGAATTGGATTTGGACCATTGGATCGACCGCTACGAGCGTTGACCGTTCCGTTGACTTTTACTATTTAGACCTAATTTTTCCAGCAAATTGATGATTCCTGCGCAGGCATCTGTGGAAGAAGTCTTCACTCACTGAGAGCATATATGAGCTAGGGATATATATCCCTTACATATATATGCTCCCAGTGCGTATGGAGGTTGAGTTTAGCGCGATTCGGGTGTGATCCCATACTTCCGGCTCAAGGAATAGTACGGGTTCACACATTGAGTCATGCAATTTTGCTAAGAAAGTGGGTGCGACGTACACAAGTTGCGCAGTATCAATTTCTTGAAGGTGCTGCAACTTAACGTACGTTCGTATGCCTTGCCATCTATGCGGATGGTTGCCGATACCGGCTTGTGCCCGCTTTGAGCACAAGCCGGGATCGTCGCGTTCACGCACGTAGACACCGTGCGGGCTCATCTTATGATAAATTTTACCTTAAAACAGACCCCAAGGAACAATAAACCGAGGGCAATCAAGGGCAATCAAACGCCTAAGACCGATGAAAAATTTTCAGGGAGGAGCCTCAAAACCGGAAAACCCCTCTTGGAAAATCGCGTTCAGATCTTCACGTAGCGAACCTCAGAGTTTCCAGGCACGCACAAACCTCATGTTCGCATGTTCAGGAACATGTTCTAATATACAAAAATGTTCAAGATAGAATAACATATCCGTGATATATCCTTGAAAAAGGTGCTGAACAGCACCGTTCAAGCAAGTTTGCAGAGCGCTTCTGGAGCTGCGCAAGGTTTTCAGGCCTAAATCTGAGTTTCGAGATCGCGAATTTCATCGCGTTCGATCGGAAAACCCGACCAACGGAATGTATACCCCGCTGAAATTAATTTACAGTCAGCGATTCCGGCCATACAGTCAGTGATTCCGACCAATGATGTCCGTAAATGACTCCACGCGATATTTTGGACATCTCAATCGGCATTTCGAATTGTGGACGAGAAACGATTCAGGACTGACGTAAGCACACGCTGCAATGCTTGTGTCGAAAGGCATCGTTGGAATCGTGAAATCGAACATTAGATTCGATTCAGAGGTGAATGCATTTACGTTTAAATTAGAACATTTTAAAATTGGATCTACAAAAATAGGACAATTACATCCACGTGTAAGATACATCTTGATTTATAGACAGCACTTAGAAAATTTTCCACGACATCCATCACGACAGTCCCGAAAACTATGTCACCGGCCTGAGGTACGGGGAGCAGTGGTGTTTTCCAGGATTCTCAGGCAGAATAGTCTTGCGCGATCCCCTCGTTCATCCAGCAGATCTGACGGACCCCCGACAGTAATTCGTGTATTTTCTGGAGCAGGCCGCGATATTCATGCGAATGGCGTTGAACCATGGGACGTATGCTGCTCTATTACTATATTAATCACGACCGAGTCAGTCGACCGTATCGAGTCAGAGTCGAATTTCAGTAGTTTATATCGGAACGAAATCTTTACAGGTCTCATTTAGTAGCTAGTAATTTATACACTATAACGGGCGATCTGCATCCCGCGTTTCGATCCATCCGATGGAAACGATTGACAGTCCTTTTCGACTGTTCAACGTACTCACGATCTCACGTTAGTGACACGCGTCGACTGTATCGTGTATGCATGTGATTTCAACCTTTTAAATTTTATAATCAATCATTTATCGCGAGTTCGTGACACAAGTTACATTCAACAAATTCTCTCGTCTGCGACCGGTCTGCAGTCTTTAAAATCATTCCGACTGCTGCTAAAAGACAGTGATATTAGTAAAAGAACCGCGGCATATTTGTTAGAATTTCATGGATGAATTTGAGCGGATAGTTCGCTTCCGCAGCTCTGTTTTGTCTTTGCCCGTGATGCCTTCATAATGACCTCATATTTCGCGAGGCTGTGACCGGAACGCGTTCGTCCTTCGCTTAAACCCCGTTATCAACTGCTTTTCCAGACTTACCGCAAGGAATCTACATCAACTTTGGTAATAATGTCTGCAATCATCATTTCCCACCCTTCTTTTAGTTGTGGTGTATTGCGCTCTTTCGTATATTGCAGCCGCTGATGCGTGCATTTTTCCGGCAACAGAATCGTACGAGGAGCTCGGCTTTCAGCGCGTTCTACCGCCATCGATATACCCACAAAGGTCAGATCACGCTTGCGTAAATGGTATCCATCTTCGTGCTATCACGACCTTCGATTCAGCCCCCACCCATATGCCTGAAACTTTGCGTCAGGCTTTCAGCTTACACAGCAGCGCCTCAAGCCATTGTTGCATCTTGTACTAGTGCGCACGCTCATTGGTAAAGTAATCGATGCGGGTTTTCATATAAGGTGGAGCACGTTGCTTTTGCTTCCAGGAGTATGCCATTCAACGTGGAGCCCTTGCTCAAGTCGCTCCGGAAGTCTGGCTTTCATTCCGTAGCGGACGACTTCGCTTCACGTTCAAAACTTTTCGGCGTCCCTCACCTCAACATAAAGAGGGACCCCTTGTAATTCCCTTCGATGCATATCACAGTTCCTGACCCAATATTTTCGTCGCATCATAGAGAGTGCACCAGATTCGGCGATCCGAACGACCAGCGAAGTCTCTACTTCGTCCCGTCCTGGTTCGCCGATTGGTTGCCCAGCGATGCGATCTGTTGTTACGCGTGCACCCACAAGTGTGCGGTCAAAGGTTGGGTGCATCGGATGATTGAGACCGATAAAGGATCCGAACACTTGTTTAGCTTGCAAGTCACCTGTCCGCATCCTGCCTGCCAGGTCCAACAGTTCCGGTTGTATGATGATGAATATGTTAGCACACTGCCACCAGTCTTTCAAGCACGCTTGAACACTGTTTTCCGCGCCAACTCCGCGCATTCAAACGAATTACTTTCGGTATTCGTCAATGCTGCTGGGAGCGCCATCAAGCCCTACTTACTGGCCGACATATTCATGAAGGAGGTCAATCAGAGAAATGCGGAAGCCAAGGTTAGCCAAAAGTTTCACCCACGATTTGGATCTTTTGCTTCCAATCCATTGTAGTTTGTAGTAGAACAATATGTAGAGTGTTGAGCATCAAACCTGTTATGCCACATATTGTTCGTTGGGTTGTTAAAGACACATAGCACATACCCAGCGTGTCAACGGAATCCACAGGATGACACTGAGTCCGAATAGCTGGGTTCGGGGACATTAGCGGCTCTACGCTCTATACATTCAGGAGATGGTGAAACGTCGTCTTGCTCAAGCCACAGAGTTTCAGATTCTTGCCCCAGAGGACCTGAGCCCAAGACCTGACAAGTTCAGCAACGTCGTGAAAGAGTGCCTGCCTGCCTTTGTCATAAAGATTCAGGCGCAGTGCTTCAACCTAATAGCCGACTGCTCATTGAGTGATGGCATGCTCAAGTGGGACGATAATCACGAGGTACGACATACCTATCATATAAATTATTCTCAACTGTGTCACCATCAGATGGGGTGTCCCTGTCGAGATGCTTCAACTGTGTCACCATCAAATGGGGTGCCCATGCCGAGATGCCTGAACTGTGTCACCATCAGATGGTCGGCGCCTATCGAGAGGCCTCAATTGTGTTACCATCAGATGGGGTGTCCCTGTCGAGATGCCTGAATTGTGTCACCTTCAGATGGGGTACCCCGGTCGAGATGCCTGAAGTGTGTCACAATCAGATGGGGTAACCCCGTCGAGATGCCTGAACTCGGTCACCATCAGATGGGGTGTCCCTGTCGAGATGCCTCAACTGTTTCACCATCAGATGGTCGGCGCCTATCGAGATGCTTCAACTGTGTCACCATCAGATGAGGTGTCCCTGTCGAGATGCCTAAACTGTGTCACCATCAGATGGCGTGTCCCTCTCGAGATGTCGGAACTGTGGCACTCACTCTCACCACCCCGAGGAGGGGAGGGGGTAGGGTTAAGGGGGCTACTAAGGGTCATGCGTGTCAGCGTGTCATCAGTGTGTCATGGGATTGGGTTTCATGGGCGGGGTGGTGAGAATCGACTTGCATGCATCCTATCAATGTGTAGCCATGAGTGTCATGATCATTTTGACACGAGGACGGGTCCTAGGGGCCGAGTGAGCTCTCGGGAGTGCCGGTTTAGGCCCGAGGGGGTAGGGTTAAGGGGGCTAAGGGTCATGCGTGTCAGCGTGTCATCAGTGTGTCATGGGATTGGGTTTTATGGGCGGGATGGTGAGAATCGACTTGCATGCATCCTATCAATGGGATGCCATGAGTGTCATGATCATTTTGACACAAGGACGGGTCCTAGGGGCCGAGTGAGCTCTCGGGAGTGCCCGTTTAGGCCCGAGGGGGTAGGGTTAAGGGGGCTAAGGGTCATGCGTGTCAGCGTGTCATCAGTGTGTCATGGGATTGGGTTTCATGGGCGGGATGGTGAGAATCGACTTGCATGCATCCTATCAATGGGATGCCATGAGTGTCATGATCATTTTGACACGAGGACGGGTCCTAGGGGCCGAGTGAGCTCTCGGGAGTGCCCGTTTAGGCCCGAGGGGGTAGGGTTAAGGGGGCTAAGGGTCATGCGTGTCAGCGTGTCATCAGTGTGTCATGGGATTGGGTTTCATGGGCGGGGTGGTGAGAATCGACTTGCATGCATCCTATCAATGGGTAGCCATGAGTGTCATGATCATTTTGACACGAGGACGGGTCCTAGGGGCCGAGTGAGCTCTCGGGAGTGCCGGTTTAGGCCCGAGGGGGTAGGGTTAAGGGGGCTAAGGGTCATGCGTGTCAGCGTGTCATCAGTGTGTCATGGGATTGGGTTTTATGGGCGGGATGGTGAGAATCGACTTGCATGCATCCTATCAATGGGATGCCATGAGTGTCATGATCATTTTGACACAAGGACGGGTCCTAGGGGCCGAGTGAGCTCTCGGGAGTGCCCGTTTAGGCCCGAGGGGGTAGGGTTAAGGGGGCTAAGGGTCATGCGTGTCAGCGTGTCATCAGTGTGTCATGGGATTGGGTTTCATGGGCGGGATGGTGAGAATCGACTTGCATGCATCCTATCAATGGGTAGCCATGAGTGTCATGATCATTTTGACACAAGGACGGGTCCTAGGGGCCGAGTGAGCTCTCGGGAGTGCCCGTTTAGGCCCGAGGGGGTAGGGTTAAGGGGGCTAAGGGTCATGCGTGTCAGCGTGTCATCAGTGTGTCATGGGATTGGGTTTCATGGGCGGGGTGGTGAGAATCGACTTGCATGCATCCTATCAATGTGTAGCCATGAGTGTCATGATCATTTTGACACGAGGACGGGTCCTAGGGGCCGAGTGAGCTCTCGGGAGTGCCCGTTTAGGCCCGAGGGGGTAGGGTTAAGGGGGCTAAGGGTCATGCGTGTCAGCGTGTCATCAGTGTGTCATGGGATTGGGTTTCATGGGTGGGGTGGTGAGAATCGACTTGCATGCATCCTATCAATGTGTAGCCTTGAGTGTCATGATCATTTTGACACGAGGACGGGTCCTAGGGGCCGAGTGAGCTCTCGGGATGCTTCAACTGTGTCACCATCAGATGGGATGCCTCCAGCGAGATGCCTCAACTAAGAAGATTAAGTGATGCTTGAACACATCATGTAACGGACAATTGTATGTTTGGGACACCCTTCCAGACTCCAGGGCATATCAAGAGCAAGGAGATTAAGTATTTACGTGTGGCTCTCAATAGTCAAGGCGAGCTTCGCATTGCCAAGTTCTCGGACTCATTGACTCAAGCACAGTTCCTGACCCTTTTTGGTGAAATGGTCAAGGTATGAAGACATGGCACATGCTTACACCAAACTTATATTTTCATTTGTTGATGATCGAGAGCCACGTGTCATATGTTGCTTACTCTCTTGATATCGTCCCAACAAGAAAGAGCATGTCCGGCCGTGAATGATGTGCACTTTTCTCTCACACTTGCTTGTCTTCAATTCAGGAGGATCAGCGAGTGGGTCGCGTGGCTATAACCATCGCAGCTTCAGATAAGGTGCCCCTAGCACACATGGCACGTAGCATAGCTAGCACATAGAAGCACTTTGTATGTATGGATATGTATAGATGTAGATATAGATATAGTCGCGCGCATAACCGGTGTGTCCGGTATGGCGTTCTCTATATGTGCGAGGGAGGCGCTTTCAACTGCACAACACTATTTGCATCGCCTGCTAAGTTGAGGTTTGCATAGCCCCCCTAATTTGAGGTTTCAAGACTCTTAGGATATGTTTTTATACATAACACTTCTGTATACACATATATTATAACGTTAGCCCTCATATCTTGGCTATTAGCACGTTTCCAGCGCACTCAAGGTGCCGGTACGATCAAACCCTATGCTATAAGTCCTGCATCCCCTGAGTTTTACATAACGTGCATGCCAAATGCGTTCGAATCGGCCAAAATTGACCGCACCATCGTTTTCAGCAACATCGAAATAAGTATTAATGCTGTTAACATTGATATCTTACATAGGAGAACTCTATGAGCGATACCCAAACCCTCGACTTAGTCATTTCGACCCCCCCTGTGGATGCCATGTGCATACAACCCCCTACCATACGTTTGCTGACGTTCTGCCGGACGTTTGCCTTGTTCATGCGGTAGGAATGTTGCGACAATAAGATCATTAATACTGGGCGACATGGTCTCGGACATCACCTTTCTCCTCTTGCTATGGAGATGAACAAGCGCGGTGTTGAGCTGCAAAAGGTATCCCCACCTAGCATAAGGCCAAGCATACACCATGATGTCATCATAATTCTTGGTAGAAAAGAATGCTCTTCTTGTCTCCCTCGTGTGTATTTGACAATGGCTTGTTATTGTGCAGATCAATTTGGACGTTGCTCATTTCGATCGACGCGTGACGACCGAGGCGATGAATTCCGCTTCCCCAGAGTATGGTGAGGGTAAAGGGGTTGTGCAAAACGCTGTAATGTACCCCACTAATCAGTCCCTCCGTGACCATCGGGAAATCGTAATCAGCACTCCAGAAAAATTCAATCTCAGCCACGCCGCTCAGCGTGCACTGAAAGCAAGTGCGTCATACGAGTCCATGGATGATACGGTGAAAGCCGAAGTGGACAACAAGACGATACTTGCAGGTAACTAATGTAAGCTTAACAATCACAATGGAAATATCATGTCGTGCAAAGTATGAATGTGATTATCGTTGTGTGTGTTCACATATGCAGGCGTAAAAGAGTCAACCTTGGAACGCCGGACCTGCAACGGGTTGGAAGCATCCAAAGGTGAGCTTCGACAAGGCCATTTTATCCTAAATATATAGATATAGTGGGGGTTTGCATTTGCATTTTCAGGCCACTTTCATAGGTCATAGAGCATCTTGTGCACTCAGCATTGCACTCGCCGAGCATGCCATGCACTGAACATTGCACTCGTTGAGCATGTTGTGCACTCGACATTGCACTAACGGAGGATGTTGTGCACTCAGCATTGCACTTGCGGAGCATGCCGTGCACGCGACATTGCACTGACGGAGGATGCCGTGCACATCGCACTTGCGGTGCATGCCGTGCACTCAGCAAGTAGGGGGGGGGTGCATATGGAGTCGCATGCAGCGTTGGTAGACGGCTTCGCGAAAATTGACCTTCGAGTTCAGGAGAAGGCGGCCTCTGGATCGCGTGCGAAGGCTTCGTTATACAAGACCTCTTTTACCAAGCAGATGGAGAATGCCAAGATCCATCTGGCTAACAACTGCACTGAGTGGCCACCCAGTGTTGGCCCAATGCAGATCGACACGAATGAGAAGAGCACGTTGTTTCCGGGGTTCCCGAAGAAGCAGAGTAAGCAGGGAACATCTCACGTACGCTCTTTCATGCCTTTGGTTGAAAGTTGAATCTACCCTGCAATCGTATTAGTATGTGAGGAAAACGAAATGTGCCTAAGGAGATAAAGGTCGTCGCTTGATACAGGTGGAGAGCGTCTTCGCAAGCAGCAATCAGATTCTTGGATGGAACACTGGCCTTGAGCTCGCCCATTGCAGCATTCTTTTGCACTTTGTGCATTACTTGCTTGGGAAGCGTCGAGGGAACTGCAAATTCATAGCGAATTTCTCGGCAGATAGGATTCGCGGAGGGTACCCCGAGACGGGCCATGATGCATTTTACTTGGAGGAGGAGATTTGCGCTATTTTCCGTTCATTGGGTATGGCAGTTCCCGCAGGCTATGAGCGTGTGATTTCATCACCTCCCACAAAACTGACATTCGCGGTGCCTCTTGCTTATTTGCGAAGTGCGTTCCGCGCCTTCCAATTTGCAACGCCGGCTCAACCGGCCGAAAGGTATATCGCGGTTCCATGCATCCGATTGTGAGTTTTGTTAGATTGCGATTTCGGCTATGGCAAATTGGCAATATGCCAATGCGTTCCTTGCAAGAGCGTAGTAACATAGAACTGAGTGGCTTGTGACCATTGTGGTGTATATACGAGAATATCTGGGAGGTACTTTGTTTGCGCAGGATGCAATTGAGCGTTGGTCCGGTACACAACGAGTTGGCCACAGTACCGATGGTCACGGTCTCCAAATCTATGACCCCACCGGCAGCGACGGCTTCACAAAATCCGTTGATGATGATGTTCCAACAACAGTGAGTTACATTCCTACTTATTAAGCTTCATGTTGTATGGTGGGTTGGGGAGGGGACCAAATCCGCAGTCCTCCAATGTTGGACCCGTAAGTTTCCCACACATAAGCAATTGCTCATAGCCCCCCTGCAGCACAGCCGCCAGGCGCACCAACACCAAATGTGAATATAGATACAGACGATATAGGTATGATATTCTAAATAAAACGGTCATAGATATAGAAATCGATCACACGGTATGGACGTGTTATGTTAGTAGCATATGTGTTATGCATGCGATGCGGACTTTAGCATCAAAGCCTGGTTGCCGCGCTCAAATGTAAACTCCCGTTGTGATTTTGGTTGTATGCTTGTTTGTGAAGCCAAACAAATCAGGCGCCGGTACTTGGTGGGCAGCCTGCATTCAAGCGCCGACAAGTCACGCGTGAGGAGGTATTTCCCGTTGAGACGGAGGAGGAGAAGCAGTGCATCTTGGCAATCGTCACGCATCACTACAGTCATGGCATCGTGACATGTGGCGACTTCGATCTCATCTTAGACAGATATCATGCACAGATGGACATACAGGCGATGAAGAATAAGGCGATAGGGCAGCCGACACGGCTACGAGCGAAGGAATGGCAGCATATCGCAGCATGGCTTCTCAGGGCTGGATGGTTGTCACCTGCACCATCATCCACGTTTGCGACATTGAAGCCCTCGCCTATTGAGGCGTCGATGGGTGATGAAAAGGCGTTGTTTGAGTGTGAGATGGTTCGCACATTGATGCGAACGCATTCACGGCTGGCAAACAACCGTTCAACGACATTCACGGACCTATTCAATGCACGGGTGTTCAACCATGCGAAGGTGAACGGCTGGAAGAGCTGCTTTTGGAGTTGGTTCAAGTGGGACGGGCATATCGACACATACTTAAATAAACTAGTGCATGCGAATGATACTTGCAGCACACAACCAGTTGCTAAACCAGTTTCTTGGAGCCAAGTGGTCCAGGGCCATGTGGTGCAGGGCCATCCGATTGATCCAAACACCATGGCGATCTCGGCAACGGCCGTAGCAAGCTCTGCAAGCACTGCAAGCGCTACAACGGCGGGGGCTGCCATCGCGTGCGGGTAAGTAGTGCATTTTGTCGTATAGTAGCTTGTGAAGATGGAATGAGGTCAAGCAAGTTGAGGGGTGTGGGTGAGGGTGTGGGTGCTATAGAGGGCAACAAAGCATCGTTGCTTTCGCAGGAAGCAAGAAGAGGCCCATAGAGGCATCCGCAAGCAGCAATGAACGAAAGTGTGCAAAATGCCAATTGCCATCTTTGGGCCATCCGAAAAAAAAAAATGGTGGATGTCCCTCAAAGAAGGAATTGGATTGGAAAGTGAACAATGGCAAAATCTCCAAAGAACAATATGAGCGCGCCATAAAATTGTTGAGCTATGAGTGAGTAGGAAATTCCTAATGGACACGGGTCGTGTATATACCGAGCATGTGCGATACATGGACGCATCAATAAATTAACACTACAGGGTTTGACAAATGTAGGACAACGATTACCGGTGCATCACACATCTAGTAAAAATAAATATCGAAATTGTTCTTTAGCCCCAATGCAAACAAACCATGATATCGCATTCGTCGTTAACAATGGCGGCGCCGCCGAAATTTTTTTGGGATAGTCATTTACATTATCGTCCCTGGCACTATCAGAAATTTAGAAATTTCTAGGGGTGCAGTGCTATCCTATAAATTCTACAGCACCTCGTTTCACCTCGTTTCACCTGGTTTCAAACGCCCTTCGATTATTCCGAATCCGAGGTGCACTATTCGCTGAAACCCCTCTGTATATTTTCCTTTGGAAAACACCGTCACCGGCCTATCAGCAGATCGGAGTTCGGGGTGGCCCGAACCTGATACCATTAGATGAGAGCCTATTCAATCCGTCGGTCATATATTTTTCTCTTAAGAAAATGAATTAATGCGACGTCAGCTGAGATATTTGTTGGTGACCGGTTTCTTGCGTTCCAAATGGTGGTACAGATTGCGATGTCCATCGGTGCATCCACGTCGGATCCTGATGGAATTTGAGATAGAATCATTGCAATTGACCAATCATTTTGCGTGCACTTGATGCCATAGTTCGTAGAATGTCCCCCAGCTCATATTTGCCACCACTTTCGTGCAAGTGTCTTCTTGCCTTTGCGTGCAGGTGTTTCTGTTTGCCTAGGTTGACAGGCGGATTATTAGCCTTGCCATTGTTTAACCGTGTCTTTGTTATGTCGCTGATTTGGGGAGTCATGTCAGGGTGTCTCTGTTTCCTGCTCCTTCGAGCAAACAACGTCCGAAACCACACAGAGCGCCATACACTTCGCCATTTCGCAGCCTGTAGGTGTCTTCTTTCTCCTTTTATTTCGATTCTTTGATGTTCTTTTCCTGAAATTTAAACGGGCCAATTGATTCGCGCTCGGCACGCGCAACGCCCTGACTGAAGCTGGAAAAGACTGCTTTCCTTCCAGGCAGGAACTCAAAAAAGAGCGCTGGAAATGGCTTCCAAAGATATCAGTTAAAGTCTGAGTTGCCACGCTTCTCAGCTTCCTGCTAGCTTTTTTTAGCTCTTGCCAATCGCTGTATGCGCGAAGCTTTGGGTTCACAGAATCTTCTGTGAGTTTAGGACCACGGTTGATTCCGTCGTAAGCTTGCTTGTTGAAACGTCTGCGTTTGTGATATTAGCTCAACAAAGAGCGCCGAAGAATACCTTCGGAGATCTCAGTTTGTGTCTGAGATATCACAGCTTATTACTTTTCTTATTATCTCCTGGCTGCATAGCAGTCCTACCCAGTTAAGGCGCTGCAAGATTAGTGTTAGTGTTAGTGTTGTGATATTAGCTCAATAAAGAGCGCCGGAGAATATCTCCGGAGATCTCAGTTCGAACCTGAGATATCACATCCACTTCTGATAGCAGTAGAGCCCCTTCTAGATAAGGGCTTTCTTTCATTTCTGAATTCGGCCTTGCGGCATACTCTGCCGCTGCATGATGTACCGCCCGTACACCCAGGTTTGCATTCTGCCTTACCGAACTCAGTGAGGCACAGCACGACCTATGCCTACAACACCGACTCAAAACTGGGCCTGACACATTAACAGGGGCTGCAGTCTGACCGGCTAGCAACCGGTCAGTTCAGGTTAGAATCCTGATAGCACCGCAGCTCGGGTGCATACTCTCGGCCCCGAGATTATGTCCCTGAGCCTCATCTTAAGCATACTAGCCGCTGCGGCACAACACGATCTGTGCACGGAGTCATACAGTGTGAACACATTCGAAATATTCTTAAGGGGCAGCAGTCTGATCGGCTAGCACATGGTCAGTTCAGGTTAGAATCCTGACAGCCCCGAGGCTCGAGTACCCACATTTCAGGTGCTCTCGAACCGTTCAGCACGATGGGTCCTGCATCAATATAACAAAGTGAGCCATGCGTTGAGATGCCCACAGTAAGGCCACTAAAACTGAATAGTTTTATTTTCAGGTGCCTGCCTGTAAAGTGTGTTTATGTGTTTATGCGAAACGGTGTTTATGCGTTTATATTTATGTGTACATGTGTTTATGTGGAATGCATTTTAGGTGTCACTGTGTTTATGTTTGTGTGTTCATGTGTTTGTGCGTAAATGTAGAATGCATTTTGGGTTTCGCTGTAATATTGATATCTCAAGATTAGAAAACGAAACTGTGGAATGCAGTTTGGGTTCACTGTGTTCATGTTTATTTGTCTCTAGGTGTTTATGCGAAACTGTGGAATGCATTTTGGGTTTCACTATAAAATCGATATTTCGGGATGCACCGCGATGCATCAAGCATGTGATGGCTTCCTGAGCTCATACCACGTATATCTATCGTTACGTATGCTCAGGATTAGCTCATCACAACCGGAACCCAAAATCTGTAGGGTATTTCATATTACGCGAAACTGCGGAAGGCATTTTGGGTTTCACAATAAAATCGATATCTCGAGTTGCACCGCGATGCATCAGGCGTGTGATGGCTTCCTGAGCTCATAACACATATATCTATCATTCCGTATGCTCAGCATCAGCCCATCTCGACCGGAACCGAAAATATGTAGGGTATTTCATATCACGCGAAACTGCGGAAGCCATTGTGAGCTACACTATAAAATCGATATCTCGGGATGCACCGCGATGCATCGTGCCTGAGCTCATAACACGTAACTCTATCATTTGGAATGCTCAGCATCAGCCCATCTCGACCGGAACCGAAAATATGTAGGGTATTTCATATCACGCGAAACTGCGGAAGCCATTGTGAGCTACACTATAAAATCGATATCTCGGGATGCACCGCGATGCATCATGCATATCATGGCTTCCTGAGCTCATAACACATAAATGTATCATTTGGAATGCTCAGCATCAGCCCATCTCGACCGGAACCGAAAATATGTAGGGTATTTCATATCACGCGAAACTGCGGAAGCCATTGTGAGCTACACTATAAAATCGATATCTCGGGATGCACCGCGATGCATCATGCATATCATGGCTTCCTGAGCTCATAACACATAACTCTATCATTTGGAATGCTCAGCATCAGCCCATCTCGACCGGAACGGAAAATATGTAGGGTATTTCATATCACGCGGAAGCCATTGTGTGCTTCATTATAAAATCGATATCTCGGGATGCACCGCGATGCATCATGCATATGATGGCTTCCTGAGCTCATAGCACATAAATGTATCATTTGGAATGCTCAGCATCAGCCCATCTCGACCGGAACCGAAAATATGGAGAGTATTTCATATCACGCGAAACTGCGGAAGCCATTGTGAGCTACACTATAAAATCGATATCTCGGGATGCACCGCGATTCATCGTGCATATGATGGCTTCCTGAGCTCATAACACATAACTCTATCATTTGGAATGCTCAGCATCAGCCCATCTCGACCGGAACCGAAAATATGTAGGGTATTTCATATCACGCGAAACTGCGGAAGCCATTGTGAGCTACACTATAAAATCGATATCTCGGGATGCACCGCGATGCATCATGCATATGATGGCTTCCTGAGCTCATAACACATAACTTTATCATTTGGAATGCTCAGCATCAGCCCATCTCGACCGGAACCGAAAATATGTAGGGTATTTCATATCACGCGAAACTGCGGAAGCCATTGTGAGCTACACTATAAAATCGATATCTCGGGATGCACCGCGATGCATCGTGCATATGATGGCTTCCTGAGCTCATAACACGTAACTCTATCATTTGGAATGCTCAGCATCAGCCCATCTCGACCGGAACCGAAAATATGTAGGGTATTTCATATCACGTGAAACTGCGGAAGCCATTGTGAGCTTCATTATAAAATCGATATCTCGGGATGCACCGCGATGCATCATGCATATCATGGCTTCCTGAGCTCATAACACATAACTCTATCATTTGGAATGCTCAGCATCAGCCCATCTCGACCGGAACCGAAAATATGTAGGGTATTTCATATCACGCGAAACTGCGGAAGCCATTGTGAGCTTCATTATAAAATCGATATCTCGGGATGCGCCGCGATGCATCATGCATACGATGCTTTTCTGAGTTGATAACACACACACACACACACATATATATATATCATTCTCAGCAAACGGAACAACCCCCTTACGCCGAAATGGAAATTATCAAGCGGGCATTTTGTTGATCGTCGTATACTATACCTCCCAATATTAGGGTACCCTTTCTGAAACTTTGACAACTGATACATTATTGATATTGGGAGAACCCGCCGTGTTAGCAAAACAGAACAGTGGAAGTCAAATAACTTGGGTAAAATTAATCTTGTAACAAGAAGATCGGTTGTGCCCCAACACAGAAATCTTGCAGCAGCAATACAAATTCGCGGAGGCTCAAACACATGAAGCACACGTATAATCTAAAATGTTTGCTATACATATACAATTACTCTGTTACATGTTCTATTACTGATACATTTCTAAAAAACTAACCGTCGATGCCCTTTCTTGGCTGGCGGTGGTGGGGCTGGTGACAGCAACGCCGCACGAATGAGGCGGCCTCCTCGCTCAAGTTGTCTTCTGGCCGCTATCTTATCCCCTGTCACTTTGTTGGCAACAGTCAGCGATGGGGGGGGAGCACGATATTTGGAAGTAACCTCAAATGGGTATCTGCATGTTACTGCCCGCTTTTGAAGAAGCTGGTTTGCCAGAGAGCCATATTTGCTCGGTCCCCGCTGAATCTGCGGGGGGCGCGAGACCGGAATCTCGGCAGCGGGCCAGGGCAGCAGCTCTCTCCCTCGCCCTCGGAACATTCAGGAATACAATCAGGCACTGTTTCAACAGGCACAGGCACCGCTTCGTCAGGCAAGGCGACATGAGTGTCGTTCTGACGCTCATATCTTTTATACTGCCTCTTTCGTTGCCTCCGAGCATTCGAATCTTTCCCCCGCTTTCCCATTCCTGCGTACGCCCACAACGCAACACGAGGGACACAGGCTCACACCACTGGGCACACCAGGTTTATGCACCACGCATGCAAGCAGGTTTCTCGTAAGACGTTGACTGTGATAAGACGCCCGCGAGCGGAGGCCACGGGCCAACCAGCATCGAAAGAGCGTGAAAACGAACCCCCGAGACCCAGTAGACACATGCGCTCGTGGTAGGACTCCCTCGAGCGGAGGCCACGGGCCAACCAGCATCGAGAGATAGATAGAGTGTAAGAACGGACGTGTTGGGAAACTGTGATAGGACTCCCTCAAGCGGAGGCCACAGGCCAACCAGCATCGAGAGACCGTGAGGACATACGTGTTGGGAAACTATGATAGGACTCCCTTGAGCGGAGGCCACGGGCCAACCAGCATCGAGAGATTGTGAGCACAGAACTTCTCAACACGGAAGTGTTGGGAAAGTGTGATAGGACTGCCTCGAGCGGAGGCCACAGACCAACCAGCATCGAGAGACCGTGAGAACAGAAGTGATGGGAAACTGTGATAGGACTCCCTCGAGCGGAGGCCACAGGCCAACCAGCATCGAGAGAGTGTGAACATCCCAAGACCAAGACGCATGCGCTTGTGATTAATATGTAGGAATCCCTCGAGCGGAAGCCACAGGCCAACCAGCATCGAGAGAGTCGGTGTGAGAACAGACGTGTTGAGAAAATGCGGTAGGACTCCCTCGAGCGGAGGCCACAGGCCAACCAGCATCGAGAGAACAGCCGTGTTTGAAAACTGCGATAGGACTCTCCCAAGCGGAGGCCACAGGCCAACCAGCATCGAGAGAGTGTGCGTGAGAAGTCTAGCCCACCTTGTAATATGCAGGGTGCTGCGCTCACGCACGAGTGATGCCACGGAAATTTTTAAAACTTCTGTCAACACGAAGTTCAAATTCATCGGAACGACGGAAGGAAGGTTCACGCTACGATTTCCACCTAATTGATCTCAGGGTTCGCAATTTATCATTTTTTATCTTATTTGTAATCGTCATTTTCCTACATCTCTCCTGAACAATGCCACCTCATCGAAAAGCTATCTTCCGTTATACCAAAGATCTTTCCATCGAAATTGCATATTCCTCGGCGGGCCAATCGGGTTGGCCGAGAGATATATCATATAAATGATAATACTGGTCTCTCGAGGCCCCCAAGAGAAAAACCTTTTGTATAATAATTCAGTATATGATATATGTTGCCACGTGCAACTTCGAGAAGCATTATGAAAATTTCGGAGACGAGGAGCGGGAGGCCTGAAGATTTCGTGCAGCCCACTGTACGCTGCCATGTCAAACTGGTGTGGAAGGCGATATGGTGCACGTCACATGGTAAATGCTCCGAATATACCTTAAGGGCCAATAAAGAATTTCAGCGGGGTTCCGTTTTGTCGAAGCGTCTTATGCACTCGCCAGTTTTCCGGAAGATGTTTATGGTGTGTTGTGTCATTTATCAATACCTGTTTAAAAGTTTCTAATTCATCCAAAACGATGATATCAAATGCTTTTTCTTGGTCATCAAATGGGTCAATAACTTTGTATTGACTCTCCATGGACATGGTCAATCGTTTCTTCTTTATAATAGCCGGGTCTTTCGGTTTGAATGACTTGTAGTTTTTGAATCCCAAATGATTTAATCGAAAGGTGACGTTGTTGGCATAGGAAATTCTGGGAGAGTACCACATAACACTTGATCGTTTTTCATATTTCTCAAGATAATTGATAGTAGCTTTGGTCTTTCCCACTCCCATATACGATGTAAGATATATTATCGGTGATTGTTCCAATGCTTGATGAATGTCTTCGCAAGATAGATATCTTTCATCATTCATATACATGTTTGTTTCTACATTACAATTTTCAATAAAGTTCACACAATTTCGATCATATTCAAACAACTTTGGATAGAATCGTAAGAGTAAATTCTTGATAAAGTTATCGCCGGGATTAAAAGAATCATTTGCTCTATGCCAATAGTCTTCGTACCTTCCAAGTCTCTTTGTATCATTATCCTTTTGCGATACCCATTTCAAAAATTGTTCCATTGATATATTACTATGATATGACCAAATCATTATCATCCATGTGATTGTATGATGCAATGATTGTTCGTGACCTCTCGGCTTATTGGGTATCATCGATAGGATTTGTGGATACGATGTCGTATACCAATTGAAATCTTTTGGAATATCTAATTGAAAACCCACTATCTTGCTCAAATCAATGGTAGAATGTTGTTTCTCCAAGTTTTCATCATCTTGAAACTCCCAATCTAATGTGCTTGCATCGATACTATCTTCATCGAAATCTACCAATACACAATGCTTTGTCAAGATCGGACTACCTTCAATATACTCTTGAATTCTTATTTCATTAGGTTTCGATTGATTGATACATTTGAAGTTTCGATTTGATGTGTAAATACCATTATCTACATATTTGATATCAGATGTCCATGTTCGAAAGGGTGCCATATCATTCAAATTTTTGAAGTAGTAATTTGATAAGACGATATGGTATGACCAATTTGGTATTCCTTTTTTCGGAAGAATCGAACCACTAATTTGCATATTGGCATTTGGGAATTTATCGAGAATAGTTGTTTTTAATACGTTTAGATTTATTTCTTCCTTCCCATCAATATCAAAGAATACCTTTCTTTTTACATGAGATTGTATAACTTCATTTATACCATGATTACTTTCTAACAATTTCGATAATTCTTCATCATTTACTTTTGTCCAAAGAGATGCTTGATGATTGGGACTTTCGGCTTTGATTGAAATTTGTTGAGCTTTTATGGTAGACAAGACATAATCTTGAGCCCCATACATTTTGGAAATATTCTTAATCCATTTGAGACCGAGATAATTAACAATAGCATGCTTACTCTTATCAATGTTTGCGAAATCCATATATACTTATATATACATAATATTCTTTAAATATGTTTATAAGAATAAGCGATGAATGTTGCCATATCACTAATATATATAATATCATTCAATTCTGGCAACAAATAACGTTTTTTAACATCGCTCGACGTCGTCGTTGATATTCCCTCATTTTTTCTCGATGCAATTCTTTATGATTTTCGTACCATGTTTTTTGATGCTTACGGTTCAAAGCCCTCGTTTCTTCAATATGAGCCTCTCTATACTTCCTTTGAGCTTTAAGTTGTGCCTCGGTCAGAGCCATCTTAATATATATACTTATATTTATTCCTTAAATTAAATCAAAGAAAGAACTGTTAAAAGTCTTTCCAATTTTCTCTATCTCTATTCCCAGGGAAATACTTAGCGAAAAACAGTTTTCAATTTACGATTATGATGACACTACAGTACTAGTACGAAGTACGCACGCACGAAGACGGTAACGTGGCGGTCACCAAATCAAGTGTCCAAAAGCGTCGGTCAAAGCGTCGGTCAAACCGGGGTCGAAGTGGCGGTCGCTGTGATGACGTTTGCGATAACAATGGCGGCGTAATCTTATCATCGTATCTTATCATCGTATCTTTGTCTTATAGCCGCCAACAGGCTATTTTCATCACTTTTCACAAAAGTTTCCGCCGCCAGCCACCGTCAGCACAGCTTTCGCACAGCTCGCTTGTTTTCTATAACCTTCTTAAAGGTAAAAATATGGACGAATCTTCTCCCCTTGTTGTGACTTCTCGCAAGCCTAACAGTGCAGGTGCAGTTTGGGATCCGTTACGACAACTGCCAACGTTTGCGAATCGTTCAAAGAAAGCCAAAGTTGGAACTGCTCGTTGTGTCGCGTTGAAGTTTGAAAGCAATATGTATGTTCGTTGTGACAATAAGTGTGCATACAGTGGAGTATTTTGTTTCGTGGATTCGCACCGCATCGACACCTGTGAGCGAGTTTTATCGATAGAAGGGGCTCCAAAAGTGTTTGTCAAACAGTGTGACCGGCTGCAAGATTCGGAAGAGCCCGCTGTGTATGCTTCTATTATGGATACCATACATACAAAAGTTGTTGTTCCGTGCTTTGCCGCTGTGAAAGCCGCGGATCAAGAAGACGCCTTCTTGGCAAGCTCTGCTGACGACAGCGAATTTTTAGCTTTGCGTGAAACGTGCAGTTCTTTCTTGGACAGTAGAGAGACGACCAGTACTTCTTTTTTTTCTAAGCAAACTCAAAATACAGCTCAACTTTCTTTAACTATGGCCAGACTGACAGTCGATTCGCCGGGTTCTTCGCCAGTGACAAAACTCATCCGCCAGCCAGCCAGTAAACGCATCGCAAAACCACCAGCAGCTTCTAGCAGTTCAGAACCTATTATTTCAGTTCCAGAAACCCCAGTTCCTTCTGCTCAGTCCAGTCCCAAAAAAAGTGAACTTTCTGACCGGATGACCCAACTGACTGCACGCATCGAAGAACTGACCGCTGAAAACGCTGAGCTGAAAGTTAACCTATCTGAAACTGAAGCTGAAGTTGAGTGTGCTGAGGCAGATGTTACAAAACTAAAGGACCAGAATATTCAGTTACAGAAGTCAAACCTTGAGGCTTGTACGCTGACTAACGAGCTGACTGCTGAAGTAGCTGCTTTGAAAAAAGCACCGGCCACCAAGATCCGGGTTCTGAAGTCCCCTGACAGAACTTCGGATGACAAAGACCAACGGATTGCCGAGCTTCAAGCTGAAGTAGAAACTTTGCAGGAAAAATATGAAGACCTTGAGGACACGGCGTGCAACACTGAGCGTATATTTGTAGAAGAAATAAACAGTTTGAGACACCAAGTAGACAGTTTGGAAAAACAGTTGGCAGCAGCAGCAACTGAGAAGACCATAGCTATGGCTGACAAAAGAAGGGTCGAACTTGCAGCAGAAGCAGAAGAAAAGAAACTGAAAAAAGCAGCAGCTGCAGAAAAGAAAAATAAGGGTAAAAAGAAAGCAGATCCGCAGTTGACAAAAGATCCGCAGTATTGTGCTGAAACAAGGTACCAAGACTATATGTATAGAGAGTTTCCAGAGGAAAAGCCTGATAACTGGGTGTTTACAACTGACGCTGGTATACACTTTGAAAAGTCCGGGTGAGTAACTGTTTTCTGTTTGTTGTTTTGTTTGCAGGTTTTCAAGACTTACTTCAACTTTCTTCTATCTTCAGGTAGTTATGCCTGTGACTACACGTGCTATGTCTGCAATAACCGAATCTGCAACCGAGACAGCAGCAGCAGCCAAGCCTGTAGTTTTCAAGAAGAACTATAGATATGGTATCGGCATAGCATATGGACCTAACTGTAGTGTAGGTTACTTACCTGGTGCATATTACAAGGACCAAGCACCTGCACCAACTTCTGTTGAAACTAAGCTCAGAGCAGAAGTAGACCACTGGAAAGAGTGCTATTATCGAGCTGTTGAAAAAGTGACCGAGTTAGAGAAGCAACTCAAATAAATAGTATGTACTCTTTTTATAATGAAATAATAGTATTGTTGTATTATGTTATTGTTTTGTGCAGATATGGCTCCCAAACAATCAACCCTTGCTGGTGCTGGTGCTACTGAGGCCACCACTGAAGGAGGCCCACTCAAGAGCCCTCGTGGACACGGTGGTAAGAGGCTTCTTTATGCTATCAGAGGTGGCCCGAAGGCTGGTGTATATACCCGTTGGTATCAAGCAGTTGATGCCGGGTTCAAGACAAAACAGGGTACAGGGAATGGTGTATCTTTTGAAGAACATGAGAATGACCTTGCCCAGGAATGGGCCTTTGACAATACCAATCTGCAGCCAGAAGGCAAGGCTGCTGTTATTCAGCAGTCTATCAAGGATAAGCATATTCTTGTCAGGGTTCTGTTTGTGACCATCATTTTCACTGTGATTTTCCATCTCACTCACCTCGGAGTGGATGCTATTGGTTGGTGGAACGATTGTGACGACAAGGTGCACAGAAAGCTTGCTGTTTGCATTGGTAATGCAGAATTGAACTTGTTCCTCCTCAAGTATGAGGTTGAGATTACTGCTTTCTGTTATGCCCAGTTCATTGCAATGATGATTGGTCTTTTTGTCTGGCTGGTAGGTTGTGTAGCCTAAGAGAAACATTATTTGTAGCAAGTAATAGTAATTTTGACATTTAATTTATGTGTTTGTTGCTTGCAGTTACTGATGATAAAGGCAAGAAGCCTGAAGTTGATCCTAATGCTGCTGTTGCTCCTGCTCAAGAGCTTACTGTTAAGGTACATTGTGTGAATTGTTTTGGAGAATGTATTTATTATAAGTTTTGTAATAAAGAAGAAGTAGTTATGTTTGAAACACATATTAGCAAATACTTATATTGTGAAAAATGTAAAGATCTTTTAGAATTGTTGTAATATATTTTCAGGACAAAGGCAAAAGGATTGCTGATCGTGATTCTGATACCGAGGAGGCACCTGCACCTAAGGTAATGTATTACTGTTATAATTATCATTCTTCTTGTAAACTATTCTTATCAAATACTTGTGCATTTTCAGGCACCCTGCTGCAACATATGTAATCTACTTGAAGGGATATTCCCATGTCCAGTAACTTGTTGTTCAAAGTTTAGATGTGTTTACTGCATATCCACAGATTGCTGTATAGAATGTATAGAATCCCATTCAAATAGAATAGATATAGATGCAGAATTGATTTCTATAGAAAGTGAACGTAGTATAGAAAGGGAATATGACTTGGAGGACCGTGCATATCAGGCCCTTTACTGTGGGTATACTACCCCAGAGGAGGATTACTATGTAAACATTCCTGATGAATATTATCGGTCTGATTAATATTACAGGTGACCCGTTCAGTTGCCAAGAAGCAGGCGAGGCTCGCAGAGAAGGCCGAGAAACTTCTAGGTGTGAAGAATTCTCCCGAAAGGCTCAAATCTGATATTAGGAAGCTGTCCAGGGGTTATCTTCCTCATCAGAGAAGACCTTGTAACAATAGGGGATTAGTGGCAAAAGCTCGCACTGTGAAGAATGTGGGAGAATATGAGAACCGTGTTAAACCAGATTTTGAAGTTGCTGTTTCTGAAATAGTCAAGAGGGAAGAATTATTAGCTAAGGGGGAATTTGAAGGTTCCACTAGCAAGTAAACAATACTTATTGTTTTTATTATTGTAAATGTATTTTGCAGGTAATCCTGCTGAAGATTTTGATGTCGAACCTGAGGAGATGGGTTTTGATGGTGCTAAGTCTGATGAAGATCCTGACAATGATGACGGTGGTGATAATGCTTGCGACAGTGATGATGATGAACATGACAGCAAGGTGATTGCCAGAATGTTGTGTGTCGCCAAATATAGGATCTGGAAAGACCGACTGCCAAGGGATAAGCAAAGGAGGACCAAGTTAAGAGCTCATGTGGTTTTCCAAGACTTTCAGGAAGACCCTGTTCTCACAGAGCTTCTGGAAACTCATTGTAAGAAGCTTAGGGTTGAGTTTGATGCATTCATGCATAGAGTTTACAAGGGTGAGATTAGTCCCACAACCCTCAAGCCATATCATCCTCAAGCATAAGATTAAACTTTTTTTTGAATAATGTTACAGGAGGAGACTGAAGACTCCGAATTTCGTTGTATAGACTGTAATACATTTCTATGGAATGTAGAAGAATATGAGTGTCATATTTGTGAAATGGGTCCTTACTGTATGTCTTGTGCTAAGCAGCTGTTTTGCTGCAAATGCAATTATTGTGTCTGTAAAATGTGTCAAGGAGATACCCTGTCAAATTTTAGGATTTATTGTAAGCCCTGTCTACATAACTTGAGATGTGGTAAGGATTGGTAATATTTGAATAAACAAACAGGTATGTTGTTTGAATTTGCAGGAAGAAGAAAATGAACAGTGTTGTTTATGTTATCGTATGTGCAATAGAATTTGTTATGAATGTGAAAAATATGTGTGTCCGAAGCATCGGTACTATTTGGAAATTAAAAATCCAAAACCCACTCATCCAGAACCCACATGTCTTAGATGTGCTAAGGATTTATGTCGATTAGATTACACTTATTAAATAATATTCTTGATTGATTTCAATGCCAATAAAGTTTCGATTATTAACTTTGCATACCTTGCCAGTTGTTCCGATACCCATGAATGGGTCCAGTACATTATCATTTTCATTTGAATAAGTTTTAACAATCCATTCTAATATATCATAAGGTTTGGCGGTGGGGTGTTTACTTTTGTAATTACCATTAGCAATACTTATTACAGATTTCGGAAACCGTTTCCCATTAGATATAGTATCGATTCTTGGACTGTTACCAGTATACAATTCAGTGCGTCGACCAGGCTGTCTTGTGTAAGGAATTCCGTCAATCATTTGTGGATTATAGGTCGGTAATTTATCATAGAATATGTATAACATTTCGTGCGATCGGAGTGGTTGATGATTGCAATGATAGAATCCAGAACTCATCGATTTCTGCCATACAATATCATATTTGAACATTCTTTCATTGCTGGATATTAACTTATGTCCGAACCGAGTCGTACAAAAGAATACATATGCCGTTCGGGGTTTGCCGATACGTTTCAATTGTTTCCATAATTTATCTAAATCAATAATCTGATTATCAAATTTGCAAGCAGTTTGATTATAAGGTAAATCTAAAATAACCAAGTCAATTGAATTAGATTCAATGTTCGGTAAAATGTCAAAACAATCTGCGTGGAATGTCTGGGTCGCCATAAGATATCGGAAGAGAAAAACGGTAAATGTATCCCAAACACTAATATATGTAATATAATTCAATATTGGCAACAATTGCCGTATAGACTTATAAATCACGGTAAATGTATCCAAAACAGTAATATGTTATATAATATATGATATTGGCAACAAATCCCGTATAGACTTATAAATGACACAATCTCCGATTGTTTCCGATTACGGGGAATGTATCCAAAACAGTAATATATGATATAATATATGATATTGGCAACATTTCCCGTGTTCCAAACCGGGGATATACTAATGTAATATATTCTCACTTTGGAACACATACAACAATTGCTGAAATCTGTATAGGCAGCCCTGACCGGGAGTCCCGGTGCAGGCCCCTATGACAGATTCCTAGGTAGCCAACACTGGACCGTGACTGATCCGTAAGCCCGTGCTGTGACACACCGAGTGTCACATGTAGTTAGACTCGAGACCGTTCCTCGGAATTCACGGCCGGGAATTTCAGATTCATGGCCGTGAATCCTGACTCCGTGACCGTTCCGGGTATATCTAGCTTAGGGTTTATTTCTTATGAGAGTTCATCTATATTGGTTCACTGACTGTCTGATATCTTGAACCGGGATATTCCAGTAGGTCGTGGACCCATTCCACGCTATATTCCACAGCTAGTTTGGCCATGATTGGCTAAAGCAGCCGCTTGGAGAGGTGGTGCGCGACGGCGCGTTTGGGGACTCACGGGAATTTTGAGATGAGCTGTTTGCGGTGAGCGTCTTTGAGCCGCGGCTATGGGGGTTCGACCTGGACCGGGCCTAGTCGACGCAATGTTCATTTACGGTATTACGCTTGCCCTGATCCCGCTTGCTGCCGATTTTTGGGCTGGTGGCTCGAGCACCTTTGACCTCGACGACGTCTTCCAGTGCCCCTCGCTCGCATGGCTCTACCGCTTCTTCCGTGACTGTGACGTCGCATCTTCCCAACATTACCCGAACGCGCCCCGGCGTACCACCTCCCATCAGGCTTTCAGAATTATGGGAGTTACCACAAGAGCTAAGAAGTCCCTCACGAGGGACAGCGACATTGATGCCTCGCTGAGGCTTATCGACGCGGTTCGGAACAGCCCGACGGTGCGGACACCGACTGTGCCGACCCCCGACCCTGCTTCGAATGGAGACGCCGACGTGGCCATCAGGCGTTACTTGCAGGAGCAAGCGAGGCTGGCCGACGAGATCTACAAGGCACGTCTGCATCGTGCCTGGGCCAAGAGCATCCGCGAGGACGTTCTTGGTGACAAGAAACACCATTTCCGCGGTACGGACGACGTTGGCCTTCTGTCCGACCTGGTGGTGCAGCTACGTACGGAGTTCGAGTCGGCTGGGCTGGAGCTGAAGTCCTTTGATCTCGACGACCCCCTTACCCCGGTTGTGAGCCGGGTGAATGGCCTTCTGTACGACGTACTGGCTCTCGTGGTGGAGAAGCACAGCAACGCGTATGTCTGGCTCACGGGTACGGATGCTTCCTCTGACCGAGATGGCCGGCGAGCTTTGGTCGACATCATCAAGGGCTGCGTACCGGTGGCGCTGCGGGAGTCGCAGCAGGAGGAGCATGCGGCCTTGCGTTACCCCGCGAACGTGGACCCGCAGCCGATCTTGGCGCGGGAGCAACGTTTGGTGCGGGACAACAGGGCCTCCGACTGGACGCCTACGGAGGCTACGCGTAAGCTGAGCCTGTACACCAGGCTTGACCCCGCGCTCTACGCTGCGGTAAAGGTGCGCTACCCCATGGCTGCTGACTTGGCCCATGTACCGTTGGCCTCACTCCGCTCCATGGTGGTAGAGATCTACCAGGCTTGGGCTCAGACTGACACGGGGAAGGCGGCTTCTGGAGCGGACGGCATCTCCGCGCAACTCTCCAGCAGCGAGTACGACGCCCTCCTCGTGAAGATCACGGAGCTGAAGGAGCTGGTACAGCGGCAGCACGGGGAGGGCGCTCCGGTAGTGCGGCAACAGCGGGACAAGCAGCGGCAACAGCAGCAGCAGCGTGCGCAGCAGCCGAGGGGCTACCGTATGGGGCAGCACAAGGTGCCGCCCGTGGGATTCGACCGGGACGACCAGCGAGCGAAGCCGTTCTGCGGCAGGTGCAAGAAGGCAGGCAAAGGTGAGAGCTATCACTTCCACCGCGACTGCCCGTTGGGCGGGCGCCAACACCCGCCCACCTCTGCCGCGGCATTCTGCATTCCTATCGACGAGGAGGACGCGGAGGGCGTGCATGCACTTGCCATGTGTGCGCTCTTTCAGCAGGCAGCGGACGATGGCGCGGCGTCCTTTGCTCGTGCGGCTGCCGCGTACGGGCCGCCTGCGGTGCTTTGTGCGGGGGCGGTGGGCGGCATCGACGTGTCCGCCTACGGCTTCGCGGTGGAGCAGCAGTCAGCTTCCGACGAGCCCGTAGGAGACGACATTCTTCGACGGCTCGACGATCTTGCCGCGGAGGTTCACTCCGCGGCCAATCACCAGGTGCACTTCACACACGCATCTTTCCCGCCTCCTGACGGCATCGGGCAGCAGGCTTCGGCTCTGGTGTGCGGACCCGCCGCGGCGGGAACCACGCCGGAGGAGCAGGTTCCGGCAGGTGGTGCGGCGGCATCGGCATCCGCCGTGCCGGCCCCTGCTATGCCTGTCTCGCAGGGGAAGGATGTGAAACCCGCGCCACCGCTGCAATCGGCGCGGGTAACCACCACAGCGGACGCGGACGGTGAGTTCGCTGGGTTCGTTCAGACCGTGAACCACGCCGACATCGGGCAGGTTGACCTCACGGGTTACGGCACGGACGATTACGAGGACCTCGCCGACGGCAGCTTCATCGTGCAGCCGCGGACTCCGGCCATTTCGGCAAATCATGCGTCGGAGTCCGCGACCCGCGTGCCTCAGTCTGGTGGTGCATCCCGCACCTACGGTTGTGGCAAGCCGCCATGGGGCTTCCCCGCACACGTGGGCCCGTGGGGATTTCATTACTTTGTCTCTCTCTTTCTTTTGATCTCGATCATGGGAGTGGGAGCTGCCGCCTACACGGCGGCCAATGACATCGACTCTGTGCAGGTATCGGGTCGGGCTGCACCGCAGCCTGTGCTGTGCAGGGGAGACTTGTGCATCTACCCCGGTATATCCGAGCTGGACCCCGTCACTCTGGATGCAGTGCTGCACTCCCTGGGTGCTGCGACGGTGGTTCACCGGCCGCCTGACCCACTGGAGAGCAGTGCTGCAAGCTACTACCGTGGACATTGTGGTGGCGGTGCTCCTCTGGACTTTGACCCCGAGTAGCTTTACTTCTGGCTCTGGCAGTGCACCACTTTCTGGTGGTGTACTGAGATGTGCTTTGACCTCAACATGGTCTTCAATTTGGTTTATACTTTACTTTGACATCTACAATCTTCAATCTGGTTTGCTGCCACAGTGCTTTTCAGTAGTTTAGCAGGACCTACGTGCCTGTATGTTTCTGCTCTTGTGCCGGCTAGAGGGTTTCAATTTGTGTATCAGAATAGCACAGTTGAATTAGCAGTTAGGTTTGTCACCCTAGCTCCTACCCTAACTTATCTTGGCTTCTCTGACTTGCCTGTCAGTCACCACCCACAGTGCTGGGGTGGTGTGCTGAAATCTGTATAGGCAGCCCTGACCGGGAGTCCCGGTGCAGGCCCCTATGACAGATTCCTAGGTAGCCAACACTGGACCTGTGCCTGATCCGTAAGCCCGTGCTGTGACACACCGAGTGTCACTCGCTGGTAGCTAGTAGACTCGAGACCGTTCCTCGGAATTCGCGGCCGGGAATTTCAGATTCATGGCCGTGAATCCTGACTCCGTGACCGTTCCGGGTATATCTAGCTTAGGGTTTATTTCTTATGAGAGTTTATCTATATTGGTTCACAGACTGTCTGATATCTTGAACCGGGATATTC
>LGRX02033839.1:0-23101 GCA_001247695.2 Cymbomonas tetramitiformis | reverse complement strand
CCCTAGGGGGGAGCAGTGGTGCACCCTTAGTGTCACCCCTCGCCTGGATGTCACTTGCAGTGCTGTCCGTGTCACTGTGTCACAGGCTCCCGAAACACTTAGCCAGAACATCTTGTTATTTTATCTGACTTTAGTATTCCACGAGCCGGCACACCTGCATTTTCACAGTCACAAAGCAGGATATATATATTCATATTTCTCCTGTTTGATCAGTTTCACACACTTAGATCCGGTCACCACCCTAGGTGGTGTGCTGGATATGACGTTTTGACCTCCAATTGTCACTTGTCGCATCCTCTAGTAGGCTGGGTGACCGTCACCCGTAGGTGCGAAACCAGCTTAGCGGGTATTTGCGTAGACATATTCTTTATATCGAGACACTTTGCCGTTCTGATCTCCGGAAACCCCTAGCATAGGGGTTAACAACTTATATAGTTATATCACTGCCCAGTTATATATCTAGCAAATTCCAAGGTGTGATATAACCGTCAACACCCGCGACGAATTCCCACCATGGCCAGGTTGTTGTGACAACTTCGTCCCTCTGCGGAATTCTCTGCGTCCGGCTCGTCGCCCGTGGTGGTCCCGGTCAACCTTCGAAGGCTCCCCGCCTACCTAAACAACTCGCGCAGACGGTCACACGCAAATTCAAGTTGTCAACGCAACTTCCGACTCGTCTTGTTGTTTCGTGAATCCGTTGTTAGTTTTCTAATGGAGAACGTAATAACGACAAAGCCCCAGCTCTCCAATATAAATGTATATTCAGGCGATCAGCTCTGAATATATAATCTATGCGTCGCTTCAAACCCGACGCTTGAGAGGAAGTGAGCTCGAACACGAGATGGTGTAGTTGGCAAGGCGTGCGACTATGAACCCCGATGTCTCGTGTTCGAGCCTCACTCTGGGCTCAAGCGTCGGGTTTGACGCGACGCATAAATTATATATTCAGAGTTGATCGCCTGAATATAAATTTGTATTGGAGAGCTAGTGCTTTGTCGCTATCACGTTTTCCATCATTTTCCCCGACGCGGGGGCTCGCACGGCACACAGGTCGAGTCGGGTCCCGTGCAGAAAGTCCCGTGACATACGTTGTTGACTAAGCACGGCAACCAACTTTCTGAACCTTCCACCGTGTGCCATATATACTTCAAAAATTCCCCATACACGCGCGACAACACTTCGCCATTGAACCCACACACGCAAACACAATCTGCCACCACACGCGGTGCCACCACGCAGCGGTCACATATCCCGCAAGCGTGGAACCCACGCATGCAAACACGCCCTGCGACCACACATGCCACGTCGCTATAATCACAGATTACACCGACTCATGAGAACCACGATATCTACTAGCTACATAGAGGGGTACGGAAAAAGGCGGTACGATCACTGCAGGTTGAACACAGGCAGTGAAAGGACTCGAGGATAATATTACGGGAGTGAGGAGTGGCGGCTTACGCCGCCAAGTTATTACTGCGGGAAGATTGTCTGAGAGGGGCGCGTGTCGCAGTGTCATCATCATAACGTGTGACACCGCGACCGCAACTACGATGCTTCAGGTGTGAGTGACACAAGGAGTCACATACTACTAGATACTACTATAGGGTACCTAATATTGTACTCTACGTGACACTACCTGACTACGAAGTGGTCACTAAAGATGAAGCACTACCCATTCAATAGAAGGGTACACTACGGTATGCATGCTAGAAAATACGTCTAGGGCACTACCGATTTACGTACAAAAAGCACACTCAGCAAATTACCTCTAAGGCACTACCAAGTAAAGTGCTTCTAAGCACTACCTACGAAAGGGATCGCGACGTGTGATCGTAGAATGTTGAAAATGTTGATTGTCGTTCTCAAAGATAATTTCAGGTCCCTCGAAGATCATCACACGCCATGGGGACGTGGAGAAGGGTCAAAACTGAAAACTGGCCTTGGCAGATCGCGCGAAGTAATTTGGCTGTAAAATGTCGACCATGCCCACACAAGACACGTCGAATTTTCTTGAAAATGAGGCCGTTGAGGAACAGCTTTTGAGGGGTTTGGCTGTTCAGGTTGGTGTCGAGGAATCCCAACTTCCAGAGGGGTAGGGAGGAGAGAAGGGACGACGAACGCGATGTGGCTGAAAATCTGGCCAGAAAATCTGCCAAATGGCTGATTAGTAAAGAATAACGAAGAAGACAAAGAGGTTGAGGAAGATGTACGGTTTACGGGAAACCGGTTCCCAAGAGTCCATTCAGTTTACGAAAAGGGCAGCGCGTTAAAAATACCGAAAGGTCAAAAATAGCACTACCGACGATGAGAGGTGGATGGCACATCCGATTTCCAGATCTGAAAGAGGGGGTCACTGAAAATGCGGCAGGTCGCGGGGCGCAGCAGGTCTGCGAAATTCCAGGCTGGCGGCGGTTGCTGCTGAGAGGTTGTCATCGAATGACGTTGGTCGCCAAAGTGGGGTCACTACTCCCATCGAAATGGCTGAATTTCCGGGGACACAAATTCGGGAAAAGAGAGATTGCTGCCGGGGTCACCACTCCCTTGTGGCAGCGAGATAAAGTTTGCAGCGGTCGCGTTGGCCGAGATCGTCGCAAAAACCATGCCGGCTGTAAAAATGAAGCTAGTAAACGCGGAAAATCTCAAGATTTCGCGGATCAGAACCTGGAAAATACAGGGGAAGCGTAAGCGAGGCCCATAACCTCATGAGAACCACGATATCTACTAGCTACATAGAGGGGTACGGAAAAAGGCGGTACGATCACTGCAGGTTGAACACAGGCAGTGAAAGGACTCGAGGATAATATTACGGGAGTAAGGAGTGGCGGCTTACGCCGCCAAGTTATTACTGCGGGAAGATTGTCTGAGAGGGGCGCGTGTCGCAGTGTCATCATCATAACGTGTGACACCGCGACCGCAACTACGATGCTTCAGGTGTGAGTGACACAAGGAGTCACATACTACTAGATACTACTATAGGGTACCTAATATTGTACTCTACGTGACCGACGCAAAGCCCGCACACACAAACACGCCCCGCCACCACACATGCTCAAGCACGATGGTCACAATCGCGACAATTTTACTTCGCCTTCTAACAAAGTGAGGTGATTTTGGATGCCTAGGATGCACCACGCCATGTTCATATCCATGTATGGCGGATGTGGTGGTGTTTTATATTGTACGGTATGGATGCTTCGTTCCGGTGACAAGTTTGTATTTGTTATCACAAATGAGCATCATTGCAAATGATGTTTGATCAAGAATGAATCGCTTGTATTTCCTGACTACGGTAGACATGTCATATGAGGTATATTTCGAGATTTTGAACCTTCGAAGAAATCTGCACACTGTCATACAGGAATCATAATTGTTTCGAGAGCTTGCCATGAAGGACGACAAAGTTTTGCGTGCATGACCAACTCAAGTAAAACTGTTTCACTTACATCGGAATCATGTAAAAGCTATGTCGAAAAATATGACTTCGACCGTGCCGCAATGAGCAGTGCGTCCGTAGAGGTGCTCATTGGTTGGAGAGGTGCTCACTGGTGCGCGCGTGCCATTGTAAGCATGAAGATAGCAAAATACTTCATAGATGTGTGATCAGTCAAGCAAGACCACAAAAACCAAAAGATCTTCCGTGCTTGGCTTTAGGTTGTTGTGTACACATATGTGACTGGAACTCCTTTGTCAAGTTGACTTGGCAAGACGAAATTCGAGGTGTGCATATGCGGCTAAACCAGTTTTAACTTACTTACCTCAGATTATCCGGAATGCATAAAAGTCACACCAATTCGTTCCAACGTGGCCAAGCCTAGGAACAGATTTCTGATATTGCAGTTGACTAAATGCCACCTTCATGACCTAGCACAAAGGAAACTTTAGAATATCCTATGAGATCACTCGGAAACCCTAACTGCCATGTTTGTTTAGAGCCGACGACTACAATTAAAGGCAGTGAAGAAGAGCTATGCGGCGGAGGTCTCCTGTAGTCTAAGTCGCTGGGGCGAGAGCGAGCCTCAGGTCGGAGCTCGCGAGCTGAGGGGACGATGGGCTTGCCTGTCTAGAAATGAAGGCTGCTAGGTGCCGGGAAGACTCGATCTCCATACCGTACCGCACGAAAGAGCGTGAGCCGCAGCGCGGGCATGCGTGGGTGTGACCAAGAAGGCAGAGTACGCAAGGCGGGCTAGTCGGGAGCTCTGGTTCCTCAGGAAGAAGGCCCAATAGCGACGCCGCAATCCATTCGGTGGAGGTGGCCGGTTGGCGTGTGGAGGATGGGGACCACGTGTCTAAGGCTGTCAAGCTACTGCGCGTTCTCCCGCATAAGGTATTGACGAAATTGGTAATTTCGACAAGACTGGCTCCTTCGTCAGGCTGTTTGCTGAAGTACAAAGCGTCGTACTGAATCCCTGCAGAGTTTAGCGCAAGTCGAGTGAACCACAGATTGAAACGTTTAGGCAGCTAGTCACAGAATCTGCAGAGGGACTTGCAAACCAATAATCGCGTAAGAGGGGCGAAAGATTTTCCGCGATGCCCTCGCACGCTGGGATCGAAGAGCGACCGTGTATTTGCGAAGGCGTTTTGCGAGTGCAAGCAAACGTCGACGTTTTGGACGTTGACTAGAACTAAGACCGGCATGCCCTAAAAGTTATACCTTGTGGGAACCGCTGGCTCTTGTCTTCAATACTAGGGTACAAGAGGAGGTTGAGCCAAAACTGCCCGCCTGGAAGATATTTCTCGGTGGTGAGCGTAGACTTCACACTTCTATATGCTCCGATAGTGACACTTCGGTTGTTTTCGAAGGTTGCTGCAAGATCCCCGAGATCCACCTTTTGAAGAAATCGTAAAGCATAGTCACACCAAGGGGCAAATGCAAAGACAAGAACGCACGACGAGCTACGAGTTGCAGCGGTTCTTAGATCGCCGTCAGACAGTAACGTCACTGAATTATTCCATTTCGCTATTTCATGCTGGAACGCTGCATCCATGCTAGCGGAAGTGCTTTGGTCATCTGCATCGTGTTCCAGGAATCTCGAGAAAGAACGCTGCTGCTCTCGACTCGCCTCCCCGATAATAATATTCTCACGGTCCTCAGTAGCAGATGCGTTACAGCAAAGTAATACGATCGTGAGAGCTGCATAGGCGCCTGTGCGAGCCCTCATGGTAAAAGCTCCCCGAACTGCAGATTTGCAGTAATTATGTCTCTAAATATAATTTTATTGGCTCTCTCCAACCAACCAGCAACCTAAACGTAAAGGCCTAAACGCTGAAGTAAAGCTTCAAGCTGGAAGCTGCTGCAGGTGAGCAGGCGAGGGGGGGTGTTACCAGTTAATTTATAAGGGTGCACAGTAGAGCCTCAGACGAGAGAGTACCCTGGGTAGACTAGTGGTAGACTCCACTTTGAAATTTTAAATTAATATTTTGAAATATAAAGTTCAACTTGCACTTCGAACTTGAGATAGCCTATGTCACTATAAACGTACTACTGTATGTGTATTAACTATCTTGTATTTGTATAGAAGATCTGGGCTAAGATTGACATAGGAGATGGGATATGGGAACCGATCCTTGGGAGAGCCAATCGACGTTTTTCATTGGCTACAAATATGACGTCGAAAGTGCAGCATTCAAATACAAGCGTTGACGTTGGTAAAGGTATAAAGGTCCAGAGACTTCAGTCTGTCCTAAACGACCACATCAATCAACAACAACTACTCAACTTAAAGCTCAACATCCGATACAATGTCTGGTCGCGGAAAAGGAAAGTCTGGCAAGAAGGCGGTGACCCGCTCAGCAAAGGCGGGACTTCAGTTCCCCGTTGGTCGTATTGCCCGCTATTTGAAGGCTGGCAAATATGCCACCCGCGTTGGAGCCGGTGCACCCGTGTACCTGGCTGCTGTGCTCGAGTACTTGACCGCCGAGGTTTTGGAGTTGGCTGGTAATGCCTCCCGCGACAACAAGAAGACCCGTATCGTGCCTCGCCATATCCAACTTGCAGTGCGCAACGATGAGGAGCTCTCCAAGCTTCTGGGCCAGGTCACCATCTCCGGCGGCGGTGTTCTCCCTAACATCCACCAGGTCCTTCTGCCCAAGAAGACTGGCAAGAAGGGCGCTTCTGGCAGCGTGTCTCTCGAGTTCTAAGCGTTATACCAAGCTCACGCAGTAGTTCTCAAATGGTGCTTCCCAGCACCACCAATACGGTGAAACTGGACTCGAAGCTGACTTTGTGCCTCTGTGCACTTGCTTGATCCCGGTTGTTATACTTCGCCTACCTTAATGACCTCGAGTGCGGGTTATCAGTTCTTCTAGACTGATCCATACATGTCCCCTTCTTGTTATCGATACCTGATGATTCTGGCCTGCCCTTTTACAACTAGTAGTTCTGGCATATGAACGCGTCAAGCTTAAATGGATACCATGATAGGTAGCTAATAAACTTCGGCTGTCCGTGGCAGAGTTTGACCGGGTATGTCATTTCATGTCGAGGACTGTGAAGGAATGGTAATAATAAGGGAAACACTCACGAGTACTACTGCTTTTTAGGACCCTGACCTCTCGATGGTGTGCTAGTGAGCTCCAGTATGGGAGTCCTGCCGGAGACCACGGTACGATCTCTTGAGTATGTCTTATTCAAGGAGGACTGCAAGTGGAGGCTTGTCGGTTTAGGGCTCACATAGACAAGGGAACACCGGTATCACTGAGTCAGTCAAGATGAAGATATAGCGGACATACATTAACATAACACAGGGCTTTGGCTCTGCTCTAGACACTTCAACACATCTCCGGAAACAGAGTTATTTCATGCAGTGGTTGATACCCAATAATGATTAACAAATCATTCCCTACGGTCGGACCTGCCAGTGGCAACTAACTCGTCCCTAGGATGGTTGGAGTTCAGTTCAAGGGTCGGACTTTCCGTGTCTCCGTGTGTTCTGTATGTGGTCAGCCAGCACAACATTAGTGTGTAGTCGCCAGTACAAAAAGAGCTAGCCCAAGTTCGACACTCCTTGTGCACGAAAATTCTGGGAAAACAGTGCCCCTTGAAATATTCACCTTAAATGTGTAAAGCACTCCCAAATATTGTAAATATTTGTATGATTATTTGTATGGAGCCGAGCTTTCCGAACCGCGACATGCGAAGATTGCTATAATGAATGACACCAACCGTAAGAACGTATCTACTCACAAATAACGTCCAAAGCATGTTTGGACATTATTTTGCGAGACAAATAATCTTTGATTATGATCTGAGTAGCCACTCGCACGGTCAAAGACTAGCTTGGAGCTTGAATGTCGGACTAGTTTGCACTAAAGTTGATGTTTAATTGGTTATCATCACAATCGAATGAACACAGTATGCATGCATGCTTAACATGCCTGGATTACGATGTCTCAAGCGCAAGATTGGCAGTCACACCAGTCATTGCTTCGGAAAGTAACAAAAGCTCAACGAGCATCGTTTAGCGTTTGACCAACCGCGATGGTCACCTTATACGATATCAAAGTCCCTCGGATGTTCATGACCAGGTGCTCATAGGATTCCTGTGCGAGAGCGCATTTCTTCTCTTGAAGTACTCGATTTGTCACTTTCCGTTTCAGATACGACATTGATACAATTTGAGAGGATCACCCATCACTTTTTTCACAGATGACATCATACAACCTAGTGGAATCCTATTCTAATGTAATAATGATCGATTAAGGGATACCCAAACTTTGGGGATATTTGTTAAACAAATGTAGATGCACTCCAAATTGACATGTTTTCGGGTTCAATTTGAACTTCAAGCGTTGGCTGAGTGAATAAGGACTTGTGTTGTCGCACAGATCAATTGTCTGTCACGTCACTCACACTAATTCTTGTACTGAAAGACACACGAGAGCACACAGTGTATGGAAAACTTTCCACGCGTTGGCTGAGTGAATAAGGACTTGTGTTGCAGCACAGATGAATTGTCTGTCACGTCAATCACACTGAACGGCATGAGATCGGCGAACAAAAGCCAGCCCATCATCATCCCAGTGGATGTGAAAAGCAAATCAAGAGCAGGGCGGGGCCGTGACAAGATACCACAAACGCATACATATTCCCAACCCAAATGCGAAGCAGCATGGAAAGATGATACGATGTGACCGATCGTCGCCAAACAACTGTTGGTCTCTGGGTTACGGAGTAAGCGGACCCTGCTGGCATGCCCCCAAGTGGCTCCCGGTCGATGGATGGGACCTGTTGGTCCATGGTTATGTCATGAATGCAGTCACACCACACAGCATGTGTCACGTCAATCACACTCGTACTGACAGACACAAGAGAGCACACAGTCAGGAAATCTCTCCAAGCGTTGGCTGAATGAATAAGGACTTCTGTTGTAGCACAGATCAATTGTCTGTCACGTCACTCACACTTGTACTGACAGACACACGAGAGCACACAGTGTATGGAAATCTCTCAACGTATTGTAGTATGCAAGAATACCTACTTTGAATGTGTGTTGCAAACTAGAAGCTAGCAACCAGGACCTTTGAATAGTTGGGTGTTTCGGTCGGGATTTTAAGCTCCAGTGGCGTGTAGTTTGCTATTCATACAAGTCCCAAGCGCCTTTCGGGACAGCTGCGCGTGCCTTGCTGGGTGGCCTGGCATGCATCACTTCTGCTGCATCCTGGGCCAATAAGGAGTGACCAATATCCGAAGGGTGATGCCCATCTTGCCAAAATCCAGGCGTGCACTTACCATACCGTGTCAAACTGCTTGCTTCGTCAAAGAATCTGACATCCATTTCAGGAAAGTCTTTCTGCACCGTAGCCAGCATCTCCTGGATGAAGCTTGTCAAAACTGAGGCCATCTCTTCCAGGATGCCCTCCGCAAACCGCATACCAAAGAGAAGGCAAAGGCCTCGGCCTACGACAACACGTGCCAACGGCATCGCAGAGCAGATTGGCAGCCCAGAAAGAATAACCTTCGTCACACCGTGCTGATTCAATTCGCTCAAACAAGAGTATAGATTATCCCTGATTCTGACACCGCCCCGCCGAAAACAGCTGCCCCCCCCACGGGCAGGCGCAGCTAGTGGCTGATGTAAAACCCAGCAAAAGTTTCGGACCCAGGCGTAGCCACGGAGGGAGGTGCGCCTCCAAAGCGCGACGCGGGCGATGTCCATGATCAGAGATCCCAGGCACGGAAGGAGAAGGTAAAGAAAATCGTTCCCCCCGGAGTGAAGCAGCACGATCGTATGCTCACATATCCTCACGTGCTCATACCGGCAAGCTTCCAAGGCTCTTGTCAGCTGAGCTGGGAGATCCGCTGACGTGGAGCCGCCCTGTGCCACGTTGATTTCGGACAATCCCGACTGCGCTGCCAGACGTGTGGGCCAGCCCGTGCAGCCAGTGTCGATTCCATCACACCAAGAGTCGCCCATTATCAGCGCATCGAGATCACGGGGTTGAGTATGTGCCACAGCGCGGAAACGTGATTCTCGCGGTGTCCAGGTCACAAGATTCTTCTTCTTGCGCCTAAACCCCCACTTAATCTTAAAGTTGAACAAAGGAATTCGCATCTCAAGGTAGTAAGCATAAGCTCCATCTTTGTCTTCCTCTCTCTCCATCTCTCGCCAAGGCAACCATGAACGTGCACCTTCGCCCTTCATATCAGAGTAAGGAGTCCACTCCACCTCACACCTGTAAATCACCCGTTTCCCATAACAACAGTGCCCTCGTATTCCAGGTATGACACACGGCACTCTGCAGCCCCGAGCAACAGTGCCCTCGTATTCCAGGTATGACACACGGCACTCTGCAGCCCCGAGCAACAGTGCCCTCGTATTCCAGGTATGACACGCGGCACTCTGCAGCCCCGAGCAACAGTGCCCTCGTATTCCAGGTATGACACGCGGCACTCTGCAGCCCCGAGCAACAGTGCCCTCGTATTCCAGGTATGACACACGGCACTCTGCAGCCCCGAGAATTACCCAAAGGAAGACAGCTCAATGCCGGTATCAAAGGTGACAGCACGACACCTGCGCCAGGTCACCAGACGAAAGGAGAAACGTCACTGGTGTTGTAGTAAGTGAATTTCACATAACGCAAGGAACATCGCGAAACGTTTTCGGACTCAGCCTGCGTGCGGCGTCCAAGAAAACGCGTGCAGAGAATCGGCGTTGCGAAGAGACGAATGCAGCACGTTTTTCACCGACGGTTTTAGCCAAGCCAAATTGGAATCAAATTTCGCAAATTGGAAGTAACTCGGGTGATGTCACAACATTAGTCGTGAGCTGGAATCTCAAGAACGCTCAACCCTTCAGGAATTCACAGCTATAAGAAGCGTGCTAATGAGGGCTTGGCGAGTTGGGATGGTAAATCAGCGAGTCTACAAGACTCGGCGACCGGCCAGACGTGCTGTGAAACAACTCACATCTCGTGCCGCTTCGCTTGAAGGGGTTCTGCGCTCTGGTGCTGAGCCGATGCAAAGGGGGCTTCGCGCCTGAGAACAAAACATCCACTCAATGAAATGAAGTGAACCCCCGGTAATACCCTTCGTTTAAAACCTTTGTTTCACTACAGAAAGCAGACTTGATGGGAGAGACGGAAGACTACTTAGATCTTCCCGCCGTTTGGGCTGAGTTCGCCACAGTTGCAAAAATATGCTCCTTGATAACACGTGTCACTAGAAGCGTGAGGTCACAGTGAAGGTGTGATGTCAGTCTGAGGAGGCGCGACGCGCAACGCAGCTCTCCAGGCACCTCTTGACAAGCAACGCAGACATCTGGGGTAGATGCTATTTCGGTTGGTCGGGCGTGCGTTAAACCAACCTGTATCCCGGTATGGGAGTTGCTGCCAACAAGCTTGAAAGACTCGCTCAGGTCTTCTCAAGGGGCTTTTCAAGAGGCCTTTGCAGCTGTATGCGGGCCCACAAAGCAACCACGCGACGGCAACAAAACCTTTCAAATAATATCCATGCGGCTGAATTCTCTATCGGAAAGGAACATAGTGAATCTAACATGAGTATAACCCACAAGCGAGACATCTCAAAGCGCCTGGGAAGGACAAATTTATTCGCAATATGCGCGTTGTCAAACGTTAACACGGAATCACAATGCGAAACGCCGCACACTTTTTTTTTCAATCAAAACAATCCATGAAGCTCTTTTGCCATTTCGGTTGCCCACCAACGAGGACCCACTTCGACTGCAAAGGTCAAATCGCGAACGTCAAAACGTTGGCGGTTTCCAAAACCGAAGGCACGCACCGTGCACCAACCCTGCCAAAAGTTGTAGGAAAGAACACTTCCCCAGTGCGTATCGCCGGTATCCCAGTGTGGATCACACGTATCAAATGCGCAAACGTCCAACGCGCAAAGAATACTTGCAGGCTCCCAAAAACTATGAACACTCACTACTCACTGAGTAAGATATCTGCAGCCTATATTCGTAATACGACGAAGATCTTTATCATCTCATCGCTTCAGCAGTATGAGTATTGCAGTAATTCTAATTGTAGGGATGGACGACTGTTTACGGTTTTGGGTTTATAGTTACACCTAACGTCCAAACGTGTGGAACTGTCGGTGAGAAACGATCAATTTCGATCATAAACGATAAAGAAACTTTTCAACAGGTACGCAGGTGTTCGGTACCCCCCTTCTCAGGACCCTCAGGACCCTCGGGTACAGCGGTATCAGGTAGTGGGGGCTCAGGTACAGGTACAGGTATCAGGTAATACGCAGATAATACATAGATATTAGGGGAGATTTTTATTTGCCTCCTTGCCGCATCGCAATATCCATCCAAAGCTGACAGTACGGCATGAAGGGACCGCCATACTCATGGGAGTGCCAACTTTCTCCCCCCATAACGAGGGGGGAGCATCACGAACGAGAGGGAATATATATATATATATGATAGGGTATATATATACCTCGCGGTAAGCAGTGAAACAGAATGGCAGGGGGCAAAGGTTCATTGTGTGCTAAGATGATATAAAATACTGAGCAGAGTGTTTTATGAGTCAAGGAGTTGTGACACGGTGACTGGTGACAACACAGGTCGAGGGGTGAATGCCGGGTGACCCATCGTCCCCCCCCTTACAGTGGGGGGGAAGATTGGGCTCCCCGTGACACCACCTCACCCCGTGGGGATGAGGTGTCACCAGGCAAGGCAGCCATGCCGAGACAAGGAGCCACACCGGCTCGGCTAGTACGGCTAATCTCAAGTCTAATCTACAAGGCAGTGCTAACCCGCAGGTGCACGTCACGGCTAATTTTGCTTGTTGGAAGTGCTAATCTTGCTAATCTTGCTTGCTTGAAGCGGCGCCCTGAATAGGCGGGATCCACGGCACGGTACGCAGTGCCGGCCAATTGTCGTCATCGTAACCCGCAGAGTCGTCGGGCTCTGGTCCAGGAGGATCGTGATCGAGAGGCAGGCGGAGAGTGAAAGCCGCCGGGTCAGAGTCGCCAGCCGCAGCAAACTGCGGTGAGGGAGACCCCTCGGCAAAATGTACGGCGGCCGCTGCAGCGGGAGCAGGAGGCGCGGGCGGCTGTAACCATGCGTCAATCGTGGGGCGAGGCGGTGCCGCTGGCGCGCCCGTCGGTGCCTGCCCGGGGGCAAATGACGCCGCGCATGAATAAGGGCACACGCCACGGGTGGGGAGGTGAGCGTCAGTGAGCCCCCAGAGGCGAAAGCATGTGACGCAGGGGTAGCCGACACCTTCCCACACGAGATAGAGGCCGCGGCGGGGCGGCGTCTTCCAGTCGCCGACGGGCTTGACGATGTTGCTGCGCTGCACGGAATTGAAGGACGCAGAGGTGGGGGCGTGCTTGCCACCACCGGACCCCGTGGACGGGGAACGGAGCCGCGCAAGATGGCCCTCGCTCTGCCAGACTGTGCTGAGGCGAAGGAGCAGGGCCGAGAACGTGAATGCGTGGCCGGCAGCCAGCTCACGCAGCACCACCAGATACAGTGGTGACACATGAGGGGAGCTGGCTGCCGACCGGCCAAGAACGTGATGCAGGTCCTGCACCCTGCCGGCATCGTCGTAGGTGGGGTGCAGGCGCTGGTGCTTGTCTCCCGGCACCCGAAGCACCGTGAGCTGGGGGGCAGGGTCAGCGGTCTCGTCGATGATGGTCGACCGCAGCTTCGTCCAGAAGCGGAAGGCCGAAGCTTCGTCCACAAGCGGAAGGTGTCGGGGTCAGTGGTGGCCTCGACATGAAATCGAAGGCGTTGCAGAGCGCAGCGTCCATCACGCGGGTGGACACGGGCGGACTCCTGGAAGAGGGCCAGTGCCGTACCCTGGAGGACGCCCTTAAGGATGTTGAAGAGGAGCTCGTTGAGGGACCAGTGGTACACCAGATACTCGTTCTCCAGGTCAAAAAGCTTGTCGAACTCGAAGTGGGAAATGGGCGATAACACGTGTCGAAGGTTGCTGAGTAGAATGGCGAAGTCGGCCTCAGCGTCGGAACCGTCGAGCGTGAAACCCTTTTGGGGTTTAAAGCCATGGGAGCGGAGTAACTTCACCAGCTCCTCCCCATAGCTGAAGGCGTAGTCCATGCGGTCGCTGTACTCGTGCTGCTGAGAAGCCCGGACCGGGGTAGAAACCCAGACCGAGGCGTCGCGGTGGAACTCAGCAGACGTGGCAGCAGGTGAAATGGAGTCGGGCTTGTTGATGAGCGTGTTCATGCGCACCACCGGATCAAGGCCGGCAGTGCGAGCACGCGGTGAATGAGTCTGGGAACCAGACTGCGGTGATGACGTAGGCGTGGGCGAAGCAGATGCCGCACGCGCAGAGCGGAGCACGTCACCAAGACTGCGGCGGCTAGTTGATGCCATGACAGGTAAAATGTAAGGTGGAGTGCTCAGCGTGCTTGAAGATGAGGGCGCTGGTGCGACCCTGGCCTCAGATGGTTCAATAAGGCGATAAAGAATCCCAGCGAATGGCAACGCTGGAAAAATGCTGCGGCGGAGACTGGTGTCAACGCGGGACAAGACGAAGCTGGTGCGGACGTCGAAGTCGTTGTACGAGAGGAGCTGGTGCGGCCTCAAGGATCCAAGCGAAAACCTCCCCAAGTGGTGGCCGATAACCTCACGAAAGAGGGAATATATATATGTGATAGGGTATATATATGCCTCGCGGTAAGCAGTGAAACAGAATGGCAGGGGGCAGAGGTTCACTGTGTGCTAAGATGACATAAAATACTGAGCAGAGTGTTTTATGAGTCAAGGAGCTGTGACACGGTGACTGGTGACAACACAGGTCGAGGGGTGAATGCCGGGTGACCCATCGTCCCCCCCCTTACAGTGGGGGGGAAAGATTGGGCTCCCCGTGAGAGCAGTGGTTGCTGAAATTTGTATAGGCAGCCCTGACCGGGAGTCCCGGTGCAGGCCCCTATGACAGACTCCTAGGCCAACACTGGACTGCTGACTGATCTATAGGTTCGTGCTGTGACACACGCTGTGTCACAGGTAGGCTAGACTCCGAAACCGTCCGAGACCGTTCCGGGTATATCTAGCTTAGGGTTTATTTATCTTATGAGTTTATCCACACAGTTCGGGAGTTTCTGATATCTAGTGAACTAGGATATTCCAGTAGGTCGTGGCCCCATCCACGCTTTTATTCCACTTGCTGATTTGGCCATGATTGGCTAAACGGCCGCTTGGAGAGGTGGTGCGCGCGGGCGCGTTTGGGTGCGACTAGGAATTATGGTATGAGTTGTTTGCGGTAAGCGACTGGGAGTGGCGGCCATGGGGACCGCGCCTCGTTACGGACTAGTCTTAGCAATGTTCGGATCCAGTTTTGCACCGGCACTGGCCCTGCTGGTTACTGTTTTCTGGGCTGGTGTTCGCGACACCTTCGACTTCGACGACATCTTCGAGTGCCCCTCGCCGCTCCACTCTCTTCGTTCCTCTCCGCTGCTGGGCATTACCATTTTTCCGCTACCACACCCAACCGCGCGGCTGCGTACTCATGAAGGGGGTGACTTTGTGTCACTGACAGTCACCTCCCTTTCTGTGACACCCCTCACTGCGAGTGTCACTTGCAGTCTGTCACGTGCTCTCCGACAGACAATCCGACACACACAAAACCCTGAGTAATTGTGTTATCAAATTGTCTTAGCCGTTTTGCCCGTTCCTGACTGTTTCCTGAAGCTGTGAATATATATCTTAACTATATATATATATCACACTCTTCGTGAGGTTATCGGCCTGTTCCACGTATTTTCAGGGGCGGTGCTTCGCTATTTCCCGTATCTATCGCATCTACGCCAGGGCTCTATATCGGTTTCATTTTTCGGTATCGATAGTATCCGATATCCGAAAACTGGTATCGATAATCGGCACAATCGATAAATAATCGATTATTGGGGCATTTATATGTAATTTGTTATGAATTAAACATGGAGCACCAAAACCTGCACAATCGATAGTTTGATATCGCAATCCGATAATCGGCGATAAATACGATATATCGATAGTATCGGTTATCGGAAATATCGATATAAAGCCTTGATCTACGCAAGTACGCATCTTCGTATCTTCGGCCGCGTCGTATCTTCAACGTATCAACGTATCTACTCCGACGTCTACTTCAACGATTTTTCTTCACGCATCTATTAGCGGCTTCGTATCTCTCGCATATCTCGACTCGTCTTCATCTACGTTTTCCCTTTGATTTATCTTTCGTATCTACTTATCGATTTGTCAACACAACATTCAACGAACTTTACTTTGCACTCTGGTCAGCAGCGCTTCTTCTGCAGCAAAACTGGCTTACCTTACGTTATTTTTGACCTCACCTCCGTTTTCCTCGTCGCATTCTACCCCAATTTGACTCCTACATCGCTCGATTTGGCTACTTTTTCGAAAAGTTACCTTTGCGCCTTGGAACCCTACCTTAAGGGCCTCAGATTTTGCAGCTCTGCTGGTCATGGCTTCATCGCGTCAACGTGTACGCATGGCCGCCGTGAAATCCGTACTCAACTTACTTCGACAACGACATTTTACCTCTGGCAACACTCTGGTGGTGTCTGGTGGTGCTTGCGCACCAGACATCAACCTCGACGCCAACGTTTCCATCGTCGACAGCAAGCGCTCTGACTCCAACGATTTCATCTCTCCGCTTCCCTCGCCTTCGCCTTACACGCCCCCTAGTCGCCACCTGGTGGTTTCTGGTGGTGCTATCGCACTCACTTCGCCCCTCGCCATCGTCCCTTTTGGGTTTCTTCCCATGTACTCAATCACGTCCCCTCTCCGCATTTTTCACTTTCCACCTCCCTACCCCCTCTCCATCGACGCATTCGCTATGGTGGTGCCTGGCCGCTTTTGGCTCTGGCACCGTACAGGAATTGGTTGACCGTCACCTTGGTGGCACTCGACACCCTCCACCATCGAGGGCACCGCCGCCGCCGAAATTCATCCCCACCAAGAATTGGAACAGACATCGGCAGTTTTGTGTTGTGACCTAGCAAGCCTAGACATGAAATTGTTGCTTAGCCATCGCCCACGCGGGGATCCGCCACTAGATGGACTGAAAAAGGTCCCATTGGGCCGGGTAACATTTGTGTACTAGCTAGGACCTAGGGTACAATCTTGCATCCTGCCTGTGACCTCACACCTTCGGGGTGAGGTGGTGTCATGAAGGGGGTGACTTTGTGTCACTGACAGTCACCTCCCTTTCTGTGTCACCCCTCACTGCGAGTGTCACTTGCAGTCTGTCACGTGCTCTCCGACATACAATCCGACACACACAAAACCCTGAGTAATTGTGTTATCAAATTGTCTTAGCCGTTTTGCCCGTTCCTGATTGTTTCCTGAAGCTGTGAACGTATATATCTTAACTATATATATATATATATCACACTCTTCGTGACGTACCACCTCCCCTCTGGCTTTTCAGAGTATGATAATGTTGACCCGAGCGAAGAAGTCCCTAGACAGGGACAGTGACATCGACGCCTCACTGAGGCTATTATTAGACGGGGTTCGGAACAGTCCGACGGTGCGTACGCCAACTGTTCCGACCCCCGCTCCGACTTCCAACGAGGATGCGGACGTGGCGACCAGGAAGTACTTGCAGGAGCAGAGCAGACTGGTCGACGACATCTACAAGGCGCGTCTTCACCGCCAATGGGCCAAGGGCATCCGCGAGGATGTCCTTGGTGACAAGAAACACCACTTCAGGTGTTAGGGATATGACCGATGACATATGTGTCATACATGTCATACTATGTCATACCATATCATATCATGTCATGTCATATGTTATAATGACATGCGGTCGTCGAGTATTGTCAGTACGGTCGACTATGACATGTACAGTCATAATGTCTGTCATCCACTTAAGGTGAGTGACATCTGTCATCGAGAGGCCAGGTATTGGCATCGAGATGGCGAAGCAAGACAAGTTCTTGAAGAACCGAAGTGTTCTGAGAGGACGCGTCTTCGCTTCAAGCATGAAATGAACAGCATGCGAGTATCAATGGCTATTTCGACCAGCCGATACGGGAAGTTCACCCAATGCCCTCGGGTTCACAACCCGATGGTGGTAACGCATGTGATTGCGTGAGGGCATTGGAAGTATATGAGGAGCATTGGGCTCATGCAAGCACTTCTGGACACCAGAGCGCTGCACTCATTGCTGAAATCTGTATAGGCAGCCCTGACCGGGAGTCCCGGTGCAGGCCCCTATGACAGACTCCTAGGACCAACACTGGACTGCTGACTGATTTGTAGGTTCGTACTGTGACACACGCTATGTCACAGGTAGGCTAGACTCCGAGACCGTCCGAGACCGTTCCGGGTATATCTAGCTTAGGGTTTATGTATCTTATACAGTTTATCCACACTGAGTACGGGACTATCTGATATCCGGTGTACTAGGATATTCCGGTAGGTCGTGGCCCCATCCACGCTTTTATTCCACTTGCTATCTTGGCCATGATTGGCTAAGCAGCCGCTTGAAGAGGTGGTGCGCACTTGCGCGTTTGGGTGCGACTAGGATTTGGGACATGGCTTTACGGTAGACGTCTTTTTTGCGGCTGCGAGTCATGGGCACCGCGCGTTGCTATTGCTCGGTTTTGGCAATGTTCATTTGCGTTATTCTACCTGCGCTGATCCCGCTGGTTTACGTATTTTGGGCTGGTGCTCCGGACACCTTCGACCACATCGACATTTGCAAGTGCCCCACGCTCTTTTCGCCGCTCCGCACGTTCTGCCGTTACGCCTTCACTCCATTTCCACCACAACACCCAAACGTGCTACCGCGCATCATCTTTTCTCTGGCTTTCAGAAGTATGGCTACATCAACAAGAGCTCGCCGACGCCTATTGAGGGACTCCGACTTGGACGCCTCAATACGGCTTCTGGACGCGGTTCGGGACACCCCGACCGCTAGCACACCGCCCGTTGTGCCCCTTGCTGCTTCCAGCAACTCCGACGCTGCTGTCGCGTTACGGAAGAACCTTGTCGACCAGCATGCGACGGTTGACATGGTCTACAAGGGGCGCTTGCACCGGGCTTGGGCCAAGGGTATCCGCGAGGATATCCTTGGTTCCAAGAAACATCATTATCGTGGTACTGACGACGCGCAGGGTATATTGCTTACCGTGGCGGGCCGGCCCGGGGCCGTAGCTCACCACTCCGGGCCGCATGCGGGCCGATGGAATATATGGATGCGGGCCGTGACGTTTGATATGAAAATACCAAAATTTATGCAAAATTATGCGATTTTTACGATATCACCATACTTAAAATTAAAATTTCGCGCCTGCGGCGGGCAATTTTGGATATTGTGTGCCCGGAGGCACAGCGTGAGCCGATATGCCTATGCGTCTGTATGTGTGTCATCGGGAGTAATCTGGGATTGGCACGATGACAGTGAAAATGGGCTTGAAATCACGATGAGAATGAGTACCAGATGTCCGGGGTATGACAGTACGACATTATGACACTATGACACTATAGTAGTATGACAGTACTGTGGGGGGTGTCATCGTGGCACTCAGTCAGACCCTCGAAGAATGGTCAGATTCGCATCGGGGTTGAAAAGACAATGAAATCGAATATCAGATGTCAGGGCTATGACAGTATGACAGTATGACGCTATGACAGTATGACAGTATGACAGTACAGTAGTATGACAGTACTGTGGGGCAGTCATCGTGTCAGCCTGTCGGCATAACATCTGAATCGAGAATGACGAATCGGAATTAGAAATGAGATCGGATCGGGAACTGAACGTTGAGCCGAAGTGTGACATCGGCTCTCGAGTGGTTGACCCTGCAACCTGAGTGACGAGTGAATAAGTAGAGCGCTTGAGAAGTGTTTAGCCTTCAGAACTCGGAACCGAATTATCGTTTGTACCTCAATCTGGCCCTGATCCAGTATATTATAAAAATCCGAATTGTGTACCTTTGCACGTTCAATCAAAAACATATCTCCGAGCATCTGTCGTCGTGCGCCTGGCACATTTGGTATCAGCGTGCTGCGATTTCGCCTCTGCGCAACTCGCCCACGGGCCTATTGAAACTTTCGTTGTGATACAGGGGGAGAGCTGTACTTCCGGCTATCTGTGCGCAATTTTAGCCTCCGTAAGTACATTTTTTTCGTATACAACGGCCGTATCCTCTGGAAAACATCTCCAAAACTTCATATTTTCGCCCCTTAACACTGGGGGCTCAAACTGGCTCAGAAACCCAAGCATTCGTTTTCCGATCTTAAACCCGAAGTCCGTCCCAGGCCACAAACGACCGTCAGGGAGCACCCTAAAGGGTTTCCCCGGTCTACAGTAGCCAAGAAAACGATATAGCTCACCTTTCAGAGCCCCAAAAAGGCGAAAAACCGCCCAAAACAGCCAAAAATAGCCGTTTTTGACAGTTTCCAGCCTACCCCAAAACCTCTCCCAGTAGCCCCCACCACCGAAAAAACCCTCTTTAGACCCCATAGAACAGCCTAGAAACCCCTGATACCGCCCTCACGGCCATCAGCAGCGGGGAAAGCTCCACCAAAAGGCGCTTTCAGCAGTTCTGGGACGTCTCTGGCAGCCCTTCAGCACCTCCTGGTATCTTCCAGCAGCGCACTGACTGGGGCTTTTCTTGGGACCTACGGAGTACAGATACCGTCTGGGACCTCACTGGACCCCCATATTGGACCTGACACCTCCTTTTTCACTGCTGCTTGACCCTTGCCCGCGCCTAGGCACTCAAAAATCGTGTCGCGGAGCCCTGGCCAAATTTTGAGTTCGCTGGTGTATGGCAGTACCCCCTTCGCCAGAAGAATACAGAAGAGCGTGGTGGAAGCAAGGACCTATCAAGTGGGTATTCCCCCCAGACCCTACCTATCCACCAGCAGGCGCTTTCTGGCAGAGCGGTCCTTGGAGCGGTCCTCCTTCCCCCTCCTCCTCTGACGACGAAGAGGAGAACAGCGACTGAACACCTGGGCAAAGTCACGCTGGCCATCCCACCAGTACATTACGACCACGTGTGGCATCTCCAGGCAATACAAGTGATCGACGCCCCCCCTTGGGTCCTCCTTGGCGCTGATTGGGTTCCCCCATCTCCACCTGGAAGTCCCGCTCCTTCGCCTCCAGCGAGTGACATCGACGAGGACGAGACTGATTAAATAAAAAGGCGAGCACTCACTACTTTTGCTCACCTGTGGCTATTGCCACACCCAGTCTTTGAACTCAACCAGCTCAGCAGTCAGAATGTCACAGCAGACATCAGAGGCATTTCCCAGCATGAGTGTCAGCGCAGAGCAGCTACACCACACTCTGTTCTCTCCCATAACCTTCCCATCGCCCACCGCATATGCTTCCGCTCACCCCATTCCACATCCGGGCACCACCATGCCCTACACAGCGGTGCCCCGCCCTTATACTATGCCGGATGGCACCCCCGCACAGGCTGTATGGAACGGCGTCAATTGGGTATTGCCCCAATCAGCGCCCCTCGCTGGGGGAGTATCACCAGTGCCGTTCACATTGGGAACCCATCACCCCGTGGGCGCATATCCCACACCGTTCCAACAACAGCTACAGCAGCAGCAGCAGTGGCTCGCGTACCAGCAGCAGCAACAACAGTGGCTTCAGCAGCAGCCACTGGAACCGATGCAGCAGCAGTTACAGCAGCAGCAGTTGCAACAGCAGCAGTTACAGCAGCAACAGCAGCAGCAGCAGCAGCAGCAACAGCAGCCGCAGCCGCCACAACAGCCGCAGCATCGACCACAGCAGCCCCATCAGCTGGCACCAGCCACCTCCGCGCTTCATGACTCGGGCGCGGATCTCTCATCGCTGCAGCACTTCATCAGCATCGGCGCCGCGGCCCTGCCGGACCCTCTGCAGGTACCCCTTGACAGCGGAGTTCAGCAGAATGTCTTGGGCGGTACCCAGCTCTTGGTGCGTCACCTCCCCGCGGTGGCGACAACCTCAGAGACTCGCCGGCGTCGGCGTTCCCGAAGGGCATCTTCGGGCCCTGCGACACAAATCATGGCAAGCATCTTCCAGGCCCAAGCCACGCACCTGATCACTCTGACCCCGACTCCGGTACGGACATCAGCCGCACCAGCACGGGGACCAGAGGCAGCCGAAGCACGCAGGCACGGGCTGAGCGCAGGCGGAGGGCTGCCCACAGGTCCGGCTCTGACTCGGACGCGAGCAGCCGAAGTGAACACATTCGCAGAGAAGTCCTAGCGGCAGTACAGGCCCTGGACATCTCCGCGGTGCTCTCGAGAGGACTCACGCTGCCTGGTGCGACGACATCAGCAGGAGCCTCCCCACCAGGCGACCCTCAGGGCAGCGCACAGGGCCTGACGGCGGACCATCTACACGAGGCAGACGCCGTCGCCAGCGTAACCCCTCCAGTGCCTCAGACCGCCGCTGAGACCGCTCCCGCCGAACCTCCCACTCAGGGCCGGCCAAATCCCCATAACATGATGGTGGCCCGCCGGCGGCAGTCGATGGAGACGGTGGTGCACGGCGGTGGCAATCCCGACTCAGAGCCCAGAGACTCCAGTTCAAGCGACTCGCCACCAGGGCCCCCTAGTGATCCACCTCAGGATCCCCCTGACGATCCCGCACCAGAGCCCTCCTACCCTCAGTACCCAGAGGTCAGAGCCCTCTTCGTCACCCACGATGGTGGGTCATTGTGGGTGCACCAGTCAGCTGGGGTGCGAGGCGCGGCAACCGTCTCCCTACCATGGGACGAACGCCGCCGGGCTGGGGTGCGGGGCGACGCCATCTTGTTCAGGATCATGCACCTGCTGGGAGCGCCGCTGACTGCATATGCGCGCATGGGGGGCCGGCTACACCATGCACCCCTACCCCTTACCAACCCTTGTGTGGAGACCTGGGTCCTCATGGTCGACCGCGAGGTCATGGATATGGCAATGGGGGACCCAGCCGCGGCCAATGTGCGGTCTACCAGCATGGGGCAGCCAGTATGGGAGTGGATCCCTGCTACTGCGCGGGAGTCGGAGATGCAGAACTTCGATCAGGACGGGCTCGCCGCGTGGTCGGAGGTCAGCAACTCCGGTTGGTACCGGAGCATGAGCGTGGTGGCCGCACAACCATCCACACCCCTGCCCTTCCATACACCTCTTCCACTCCCCGCACCACCATCAGCCCCTACATTACCGCCCACACCGACCGCAGTCCCCACAAATCCCGCGCCTGCGCCTCCGCCCGCGCATGCCCCGGGACCACCACCTCCTGCCCGTTTCCCCCATTCCGCCGCCGCAAACCCCGCTCACTCTGCCGCTGCCGCGAACCCCGTTCACTCTGCCGCCGCTGCGAACCCCGTGCTCTCTCCCAGCGCCACCCCCTTTGTTCCAGGCATCGTCCGTCTGCCGCAGGGCACTAACCTGCGAGCATCTCCAGACGAGGTCCGCCTGGAACACAAGACCAAAGAGATGGTGCTAAAGCTGGTCAAGAGCGTCACCCGGTTCCCCCGCTCCGCGTCCGACACAAAATCGGCCGACAAGGAGGGCCTCCTGACGCAGTTGGAGCACTACTCCCACATGGTGCGGAAGGTATTCCAGGAAGCCATCGTGATCGAAGCACTGACCACTCCCAGTTGTACGCCATCAGTATCAGAGTACCAGGCGAGTGTGTCAAGCCTTCT
>LGRX02033838.1:0-14280 GCA_001247695.2 Cymbomonas tetramitiformis | reverse complement strand
CCACCACAAAACATACCTCGGTTTACAGGCGCGTGCCCGGGGAGCTGTCCCCACATATTGAACATCCCAACCTTCTATAACCGGGCGCCTTGCCACCATACACACCGTCGCCCACATGGTACCGCCCACTATCACATGGAGCCCCTAAGGATCAGGCGCGTGTCCAGGGAGCTGTCCCCACATCGCAGCCGTCACCAACAGACTGCGCACTTCCCAAGCGACTACCATACACACCGCAACCCACACCGTACCTCGGTGACGCCACGGGTCCGGGGGCGCGTAGGGAGTGCTACCAGCCCTCTTAACACGCAACTCCCGACCCATCGGCATGATGCCACCACCCGTCGCGGGTCCGGGGGCGCGTAGAGAGTGCTAACAGCCCTCTTAACACGCAACTCCCGACCCACCGGCATCCACAACAACCCACCACAAAACATACCTCGGGTTACAGGCGCGTGCCCGGGGAGGTGTTTTCACATATTGAACATTCCAACCTTCTACAACCGGGCGCCTTGCCACCATGCACACCGTCGCCCATTGGCCCATACGGTACCGCCCACTATCACATGGAGCCCCTCAGGATCAGGCGCGTGTCCAGGGAGCTGTCCCCACATCGCAGCCATCACCAACAGACTGCGCACTTCCCAAGCGACTATCATAAAGGTCTGGGGGCGCGTAAGCGACTATCATACACACCGCAACCCACACTGTACCTCCGTCGGTGACGCCACGGGTCCGGGGGCGCGTAGGGAGTGCTAACAGCCCTCTTAACACGCAACTCCCGACCCATCGGCATGATGCCACTTCCCGCCGCAGGTCCGGGGGCGCGTAGGGAGTGCTAACAGCCCTCTTAACACGCAACTCCCGACCCATCGGCATCCACAACAACCCACCACAAAACATACCTCGGGTTACAGGCGCGTGCCCGGGGAGATGTCCCCACATATTAAACATTCCAACCTTCTACTACAACCGGGCGCCTTGCCACCATGCACACCGTCGCCCATACGGTACTGCCCACTATCACAATCATGGAGCCCCTCAGGATCAGGCGCGTGTCCAGGGAGCTGTCCCCACATCGCAGCCATCACCAACAGACTGCGCACTTCCCAAGCGACTATCATAAAGGTCTGGGGGCGCGTAAGCGACTATCATACACACCGCAACCCACACTGTACCTCCGTCGGTGACGCCACGGGTCCGGGGGCGCGTAGGGAGTGCTACGCAGACCTCTTAACACGCAACTCCCGACCCATCGGCATGATGCCACTTCCCGCCGCAGGTCTGGGGGCGCGTACGTAGAGAGTGCTAACAGCCCTCTTAACACGCAACTCCCGACCCACCGGCATCCACAACAACCCATCACAAAACATACCTCGGGTTACAGGCGCGTGCCCGGGGAGGTGTTTCCACATATTGAACATTCCAACCTTCTACAACCGTGCGCCTTGCCACCAACCTCCGTGACGCCACGGGTCCGGGGGGCGCGTAGGGAGTGCTAACAGCCCTCTTAACACGCAACTCCCGACCCACCGGCATCCACAGCAACCCACCACAAAACATACCTCGGGTTACAGGCGCGTGCCCAGGGAACCCACCACAAAACATACCTCGGGTTACAGGCGCGTGCCCGGGGAGGCGTTTCCACATATTGAACATTCCAACCTTCTACAACCGGGCGCCTTGCCACCATGCACACCGTCGCCCATACGGTACCGCCCACGATCACATGGAGCCCCTAAGGATCAGGCGCGTGTCCAGGGAGCTGTCCCCACATCGCAGCCATCACCAACAGACTGCGCACTTCCCAAGCGACTATCATACACACCGCAACCCACACTGTACCTCCGTCGGTGACGCCACGGGTCCGGGGGCGCGTAGGGAGTGCTAACAGCCCTCTTAACACGCAACTCCCGACCCATCGGCATGATGCCACTTCCCGCCAGACTTCTGGGGCCCGGAGTATGAGAAGGAGATGACGACTGCCCTGCCAGACATCAATGGCCTGAGACATGACCCTTAAGACGAGGCCAACATTCACCTGGACCCTGAGCTGAGCAAAAAGGGGCCACCCTGCCAGCGCATCTACAAGAAGTCCGCGGAGGAACTCCTTCAACTCCAAGAGCGCGTTGAGACCCTGATGTCTAAGGGTTACATACGACTCTCGTCCAGCCCATACGCAGCTCCCTGCCTGATGGTCCCCAAGCCAGGGAATCCCAAGGAGCTGCGACTGGTGATCGACTACCGACTCCTTAATCGCCAGACAGTGAAGGACAAGTACCCTCTCCCAGACATCCAGATGTTGTTCGACGAGATGCAGGGTGCCAAATTCTTCTCTTCCTTCGACGCGGTGGATGGCTTCTGGCAAGTCCCGATGGCCCCAGGAGACGTGGAAAAGACTGCCTTCACCACCCAGATGGGATCCTATGAATGGTTGGTCATGCCACAAGGGCTACAAAACTCCCCATCTCAATACCAACGACGAATGCAGCGTGCTCTGGGTCACCTCCCCTTCGTTCGCATAATTATTCATTGACGACGTGGTCGTATTCAGCAACACCGCCGCAGAACACTACGAGCACGTCAAGCAGTTGCGCCTGACATGCAGGGAGAAGGGCGTCTTCCTGAAGAGGTCCAAGTGCCAGTTGCTGAAGAAGTCCTTGCGCTTTCTTGGCCACTGCATCTCTGCGGACGGCTGCAGACCTCAGTATGATAAGGTGGCTGCAGTAAGGGACTGGCCTGAGCTGGAGACAGTTACCCACGTCAGACAGTTCTTGGGCCTGGCGGGGTACTACCGCAGGTTCATACACTGCTTCTCCGAAATCGCCCAACCTCTCACTCGCCTGACCAAGGCAGATGTACCATGGTCCGAGTGGGGCCCTATGCAGCAGTGGGCCTTCGAGGAACTGAAGAAGGCCCTCACTTCAGCACCAGTACTCGCCCTACCCAACATCAAGGGGGCCGCAGACGGCACAGCACCTTTCGTAGTGCAGACGGACGCCAGCGGCATCGCTCTTGGGGGAGTACTGATGCAGGACAATGGGGATGGCCTCGGCCTACGCGTGATAGCGTACGAGAGTCGTCAGTTCTCGGCCGCCGAGCAGAACTATCACACCGGGGAGCGGGAGCTAGGCGCCCTGCACCATTGCACCACGGTCACCTGGCGACACTACCTCAGCTTCACCAACTTCCGCATTCAAGGCGATCACCGTCCCCTCGAATGGCTGATGGAACCTGGTAGGGAGCTCAGCCGTAGGCAGGCGCGCTGGTATATGGACCTCGTGGAGGTGGGGGTTCCGCGTATGGAGTACATCAAAGGGGCGCTACTGCTGGTGCCCGACGGCCTGTCTAGACGACCTGATTTCAAAGACAAGGACGTCCGCGACGGTTTGAAAGAAGCAGAGGTGATCGACCCCACCTCAGACCTGCCGAACGAAGGACCCGCTGGCAACCCTGGAGTCTGAGTACTTCTCCAGCGCACCAGGGCGTTTGATTCATGCTTTGAGCGCAGATACTGGGTACAGTCGTTCGTAGCGCTGGGACTATCTCAGATGAGAAGTCACAGGCCATGGGCTGCAGCGCAGGCGAGTCGCACAAGTCCGATGCGGATTGTGTGGCAAAATGCCAGTTTGAAGGTGGTTGGCGAGCCTTGAGAACACGCACGTATGATGGCTACGCTGGGATCCAGGGCGTTTGATTCATGCTTTGAGCGCAGATACTGGGTACTTACACGACAGACTGGATTCGGTTATTTTGGCTTCTGGCACACCAGGCTTTTGGCTTTGACATAACATACTGGCTTCGGTTATTTTGGCTTTTACGTGGAAGACTGGTTTCGGTTATTTTGGCTCTTACACGACAGACTGGTTTCGGTTATTTTGGCTTTAGATGAAAATGTTAGATGAAAATGCACCCACAAGACGATTTATTGAGACATTTGAGGACATCGATGGATGTCATTCCGAGCACGCACACATATATGCTACGTTGGATCATGCCGCAGAGCATCGATATGTCATCTAATGGTTTATTTGGTGACTGAGGAGTTACAACATCTCTTGGCAGTAATTTGAGTGCTTGTCCCACCATGTGCACGCGTTTGCGACAATGCATAAATGGATAATTTCACCAAGTGAAAATACAAAACGGTCCTCAAAATATTTTCAAGTGAGAATACAAGGACGCGTCTCTCTTCCGGAATATCACCGCACCCCCCTCCCCGACAAGTGAAATTCCACAACGGGCCCCGGAATTTTTGAAAATACACTTTAGTCTCCTTTTCTCAACAAATGCACCGACACCTCCCCGAAAAAGTCAAAATGCAATTCAGGTGAAAATTCAAAAGTGAAAATACAAGGACGCCTCCCTCTTCCGGAATATCACCGCGCCCCCCTCCCCGACAAGTGAAATTACACAACGGGCCCCGGAATATTTGAAAATACACTTTAGTCTCCTTTTCTCAACAAATGCACCGACACCTCCCCGAAAAAGTCAAAATGCAATTCAGGTGAAAATTCAAAAGTGAAAATACAAGGACGCGTCCCTCTTCCGGAATATCACCGCGCCCCCCTCCCCGACAAGTGAAAGCGATATTGAGATAATATGAAGTCCGTGCTAATTATTTATTAAACATAAAATTATTGTCATCGATGACGATATTTCTAGGTGTTGAAAAAAAATTATTGTCTTATACTTTATTTATAAAGTAGAAAATTATTGTCATCGATGACGATATTTTTAGGTTGCATGAAAACATCAAGTTATAACAACAAGCTTGTCATCGGTGACGTTTTTCTCACTTTTCGTAAAATAGTTCTGTAAACAAATAAATACCGCGAATAAACACCACAAATAATTATTGCGACTGTCATGAAATAATATAAAGTGAAATAAAGAAAAAATGAAATTACAAATCCAGCCTTGTGTAAAGGCAAACCTATTTAAAGTATGTGTTAAATTTGTAATCGTAAATTAATAATAGAAAACAGAACCTGCTTGGCTAGAAGGTGGCAGCGTCAATGCGAGCTAAACGCTTATACTAAGAAATTATAGAAATAATAATAGAAAACAGAAGCTGCTAGGCTGGAAGGTGGCAATAAGGACCAGTCCAGTTCAAGATTAAAAAAGTCACCTCGAAGAAGCCTCATTAAGATCTAATCTTGCAAGACTCCTTTACGAAGCGCTATTTTGCCTATTGTTTCTTGCATGCCGCAAGCATTGAAACGTCTGCGCAAATAGCTGATATTAATGACTACCGAAATAGTATCGGACTGCGCCGAGGTTTGTTGCGTGCTTATTCTAAAGACCTTAACGGTTCAGTATTAACTTCAAAGACGTTGCGCAATTAGAGACTTTAACTGCCGAAATCTGTGACGTGAAAGTGACTCACCGTGAAAAGAAACGTCCATGATCGGTCACGGACAGTTCCGTAATCTTTCATTGAAATAACTGTGGAAAGTCCATCTTGCGGAAAGTCCATCTGCGGAAACGATGATGGAAAGATCCGTCATCGATGACGAAGCAGCGCAAACGTCTTATATTAACTTGGTAAAACAATTTAAGTAACTAAAAATTGTGTCATCGATGACGATATTATGACGACTTTCTGTCATCGATGACAGAAAGCTGGACTATTGAGTATTTAAGACGGTAAAATTATCAATAGTCCAGCTTTATATCATCGATGATAGAAAGTCGTCATAATATCGTCATCGATGACAGACTTTTTAGTAACTTAAATTGTCTTACCAAGTTAATTTAAGTCTTTTACGCTGCTTCGTCATCGATGACGGCTCTTTCCATCATCGTTGATGGACTTTCCGCAGTTCTTTAAAAGATAACGGAACTGTCCGGGACCGATCATGGACGTTGCTTTTCTCGGTAAGTCACTTTCACGTCACAGATTTCGGCAGTTAAAGTCTCTAATTACGCAGCGTCTAAGTTATTTAACCGTCAATGTCTTTACGATAAACTCGCAACAAACCGCGGCGCAATCGTATAGTGATTCCCTAGCTCATTATAAGTATCAGCTAGTTGCGCAGACTTTTTATTGCGTGCGGCAAATTAGACAAAATAGCGCTTCTTTAAGAAGTCTTACAAGATCGGATCCATAAGAATCTTAGTGACTTTTAAAACTGCACAGATTCTGGACCGGTCATGATAATCAGCTTTGCGTTAAAGACTTTAGGACACGTCTCTAATTACGCAGCGTGCACGTTACCAACCCGCGTAGGTCTTTATAATAAGCACGGAACAAACCGCGGCGCAAATGGATACTATTTCGCTAGCTTATTAGTATCAGCTAATTGCGTAGACGTTTCATTGCGACGTGCGGCTTAATTAATTAACAATAGGCAAAATAGTAGCGCTTCTTAAAGGAGTCTTGCAAGATTATATCTTAAAGATTCTTCCAGGCGACTTTCTAATCTGAAACTGATCTGGTCCTAACGTCAGCGTTGCGTTGAAAACTTTAACAGACTGTAATGTTGTTGACATCGGAAACTGTAATATTGTTGACATAATTATTTATGGCGTTTATTCAAGGTATTCATTTGTTTACCGAACAATTTTACAAGAAGTGAGAAAAACGTCATCGATGACAAGGTTGTTGTTATAAGTTGATGTTTTCATGCAACCTAAAAATATCGTCATCGATGACAATTTTTTCCTATTTTATGAATAAAGTTTAGAAACATAATTTTTCTTCAGCACCTAGAAATATCGTCATCGATGACAATAATTTTATGTAAAATAATTAGCACGGATTTCATATTATCTCAATATCAGTTTCTTATTTGTTGTCACTTGGTGACTGGGGTTGTCATTGTTATATTTTCTGTCTGAGACATGAAAACACATTGTATTTTCACCTATAAATACATAAATATTTTGTATTTCCACTCTTTCGCTTCGCTTTTGTTTTCGGAGTGGCCTCGGTGCATTTTTGACAAAAGGAGACTAAAGTGCATTTTCAAAATTTCCGGGGCCCGTTGTGGAATTTCACTTGTCGGGGAGGGGGGTGCGGCGATATTCCGGAAGAGGGACGCGTCGTTGTATTTTCACTTATTGTTTTTCACCTGAATCGCATTTTGACTTTTTCGGGAGGTGACGGTGCATTTTTTACACAAGGAGACCAAAGTGTATTTTCAGAAATTCCGGGGCCCGTTGTGTTATTTCACTTGTCGGGGAGGGGGGTGCGGCGATATTCCGGAAGAGGGACGCGTCGTTGTATTTTCACTTGTTGTTTTTCACCCGAATTGCATTTGACTTTTTCGAGGTGAGGAAAATCTCTTTAACAAAGGAGACCAAAGTGTATTTTCAGTATTTGCGGGGCCCGTTGTGGAATTTCACTTGTCGGGGAGGGGGGTGCGGGGATATTCCGGAAGAGGGACGCGTCGTTGTATTTTCACTTGAAAATATTTTGAGGACCGTTTTGTATTTTCACTTGGTGAAATTATCCATTTATGCATTCATCCATTTATCCATTTATCCTTTCTTTGCGCGACGTGAATTATTGCAATGTAAACGAACTCCACCGACGATGGTTATATGATCACCATTGGTTGGGCCTGGTGCAACGGTTGGTTTCGCAACCTCCTTGACTATGACGCTGATGGTAACGAATTCGTCTATGATCGTGTATACGACCGGCCCTGTTGCGATGATTGCGGAAGGTCGCATACACTTGTTATGCGAGTGACTAACCCACATCGATACATATGATTGTGTCGACCGCGCGGATTGCGAGTTCTGGCAGGATACCGAAGTCTCACAATTGCTGTCCGACTCCGACTCCGACTAAGGTATAAAAGCTCAATACCTCTTACTTAGCCTTCATTTCTTGCTTTCGCTCACCATCGTTCCACCCCTGCCACCTCCTACCATTCTGAGAGCCACGCACCTGATGCCAACCGCGACGGCCGCTTTCTCCTTTTCATATGCGTTCTTCCCGTCATCCGGGAAAGACGCCGTTCGCCGCCGGGAATGGGACAAACAGGCGGAAATCCTTATCGACAGACTTAAATCCACTCTCACATCCATCCAACTGCAACACATGACTCTACACCAGCTAAGATATGTTATAAATGCGGTTGTAGTTCCGAGGATGGCGTACCCCCTTAAAGTTACCTCAGCAATTGCCAACTCCTCAAAGAATGTTGCAATTGAATTAGACAAAATGATAGCTTCGTTTATAATCAAATACCTGGGCTGCCCAATTGACACTAACCACCAAATAATTTGGACGGCAGTCTGCCAGGGCGGGTACGGTATTGATAGTGTCTTCGATATTGTAACCGCGTCGTGTATTACTGAAACCATGAACACCCTGTGTTCTGCAGATGAACACGAATATTGGCAACACAACCACAAGGACAGTATCACTGACCCTCACCTTATCTCACTATACCGTAGAAACAGCAATTTATGGCTTAAAATAATAATTCAAAACATGAACAACGAAATGAGTAAAAATGCCATCTCGGGCTTTCCCTTATCACACTATGCAACCTATAGTCACACAAAAGACAAACGCTTTAACTGGTTCAGGCGCACAGGTCACATTATGGCAAAACTTGGATACGCTATCGACTCTAAAAATTACCCTGAAAATGAAGCGGGTGAAACCACATTAATCACCACCCTTCCCAGACAACTCTACATGTCGAGGAATGTTACCTCCGCAATTCAAAAATATAACCTCAAGCACACAGGTTCCTTTCTGACTCCCTGCGGTGGAATGTTAAAAAACTGGCAAGAAAGCAAAGGCTTTTTCAGGCTGAACGGTAATAGACCCCCTGGATGGCTAACCGAAATCGAAAAGGAAATGCTTCAAAACCCTGTAGGTTTGGACCCACAGGTCAGATATGTCAAGAAACAATATAGAGACAACATAGTACCCCCGGACACGGGCGAGTTTCATTGGAAAGGAAATGGTAACCGAGATTCCATCTCTCTTATTCACATCACCAATATTGACTTAGAGACCATGTCAATACAATACACAGAATACAGTAACAATGCCAAAAACCCTAATGTATTTGTCAGAATCGAAGGAACCAACAGTTTTCAATACGACTTTGAATATAGCATCACCGATGACGGTTGCATCCTAATTCCAGCAGGTTCCATTTTCGAATATAATGACCATATGGACCCGCCCTCTTCGGTTCTTGCTAAAGCGCAGTGATATTAACTCACACTATGATTACATCTCAGACAGACAATATGAGACCATTATTGCCAGAATGAAAAACAAAACTGCGGAAGAAGAAAGTGAATACAGCTGCCCTAGCGACTCAGAAGAAGAATCTACCCCCTTCGCCGAAAAGAGCAAACAAATGGAGGATTATGATATGGCAAGCGATGGTTCCCTATTCGCCGGTAAAAAATCAGCATGCAGTGGTGCAGCATATGCCATAAAAAACTTTGACAACGGTATGCCACTTGTTCGGAAGATGAATATCCCCCCCTCAAGAACTTTCGCCGCACCGGGGCTTCTTATCAAGGAAGATATCCAAAACCCTAGTAGTACATCTGCTGAAATTGCGGGACTGAGATTCTTACTCACAGAACAAAAAGAGAATCTCCTCAAATCCATGACTCCAATGGTACATGCCATTGACTCCATGGCCGCAATATCTGCTGTAACAAAGGATGGCAGATCCATGAGTGCTCGGGACAAACTACGTGAAGCTAATCGCAGAGATGTGCAGGCTGTTCGCCTACTGTTAGAAGAACTTGGCTTCTACAGTGAAGGAGACCACAGTAAAATCATCCTTAAATGGATTAGGGGTCACAATAATGACAAAGTCCATGACAGAGTGGACCGTACTGCTAAAAGAGCCTCATTCAGAGGGGGTTGCTCAGACATCTCCCGCTACGACCCTGCCGAGAAACTGCCCTTCTCATTATTCTTTTTTGAGGTCCCTATTTTAGGCGATATCCGTAGTCACGTTAGAAGAATTCAACGTCTATCACACTATCATAATTGGAGAACTCTACAGTCTCAAGGGAAGTACTTGAGAATGCTTAACGAGAATAACACCGCCCCCACTAAAGATATTTCCAAAATAACACCTAAAGCTTTCACCGCTTCTAGAAGCAGAGAACTCCTGGGTCTCCAAGCCTCTCCAGCACGTTTATTTAAACTGGGGAAAATCGGGACTGAAAACTGCCCCTACTGCCAACAGAATACAAAATGCACCTTCGAACACATCCAACTTGAATGCTCGGACATAATAATAGTTTGCATAGTCTTAGAACAACCCAAGATGGCGAACTAAGGAAAATCATTGCTGAAGAAATCTCAGAAAAGCCCAAACTACTAAACCCTGGAAAAGGTACCACATACATCAAAACAGAGCCATCGAAACTTTTTCCACTTGCTGACCTAAGACAGGAAATGAAGGAGGAATTATACTTACACGCTCTCCCGGAAGCTAGCATGTACCGACCATCAAGTTCAAAAAAGAATACCATTGTTGTGACCGCTAAACCTGAAGTGGACCATGTCACGGGGACGATTAAATATCCCGAACTCCAATATGTCCAGAAGAAAGAGTTTTGGAAACTTTTGGCCTGGCACCGCCTTTCCAACAAAGCAGTTCCATGCTCACTTGCGGAGTACTCGAATAGGGCACACGATATTCACGAAGCACTCAATGCATGTAAGTTTGAATCGGGGGATCCTAAAAACTGCTATGCAATCAGAAGAAGCCTCTTAGATATTTTGGTGGATGACAGGAATCTTGACAAAAACGGTTGTGAACTCTTCTCCAACCCACTAAATGCCCACCCTAGAATTCACTCGAGAAGATGCATGCCCACCACAAGAATGAAAAAAGCCCTCAGGCCCTTCTGCCATCATGGGAAGATTGGCTTTGATGGTCTCGCTTGGGATGCCTACGTTGATCCGATAACAGGCATCGGCAGAATCGTTTATGGAAATCACCCCTTTGATGGGAAAGAAAAGGGCAAATCTTCGGCGGTTATGACTACCTTGGAAATGGGACATAAAGCGGCCAACACCGTCCCCGGATTTTCAGGAACATGGATTCTTCCACTGTCTCCCAAAAACCAAAAAAGATGGTTCGACAAAGGTTTTAAACTTGTATTCAGATTCCCGCATAACACTATTCCATTTATCCCACATGGCTATTGGACGGGTGATGACCCCTACGTTCTCCCAGGTGGTGGATGCTATAAGGATGACTTTTCGGATGTTGTTATCATAGCTATAGACAGTGCACCCAGTGATACTCAACCAGTCTTTGACTGGAGGCCTACACAGAAAAAGATTGCCAGATGGTTCCTCAACGTCCTTCCTAAGTCCGGAGTCACGAAGAAGAGGCTAGAATACACAGGAGTCAGCTCTGATATTTGGGATGAAGTTCTGAACGAAAGCGTCAAAGTACTTCCTTCTTCGCTTTGCCCATGGCCCACTCAAGACCCCCCTTATCATCAGAGTGATATTGAGCCTTATTGTGGTGGTCACCACGACACGACAATCACCAACGCAAATTCCAAGCCCTTCATAAACACCGTTAAATGGCCCAAAGTTCTCACACTCATGGGATACCTCCCTCCTCTTTTTGGTACTGTCCTCAACACGATTGGTGTTCCCCGTGGCAAGATTAAACCTCTTCTTTAAAAACTATCAAGAATTTGTAGACAACACACCAAAAATAGGCGAGACGTGTTTCTGTTAAACACCACCACCACCTTAAACACTGACCCGCATACAGTTGACATCTCGACCAGTGAAGCCATGACAGAAACAGAAGCTGTGCAACAATCAAACGACTTTCTTCAAACTCTCTTGCAATAATTCTCAAAAATTTGCAATAAAAGATGGTCCCGTGTCCCCAAGGGGAGGGGCCCCCTCCCCTCCCCCTCGCCCCCCCTCCCCTGCCCACCCCGACCCTCCCTTCCTCAACGTCTCCAAAAACCCCCTTAATTCTCCGACTTCTCTCCCCACCGCCCAGATTCAGCCACCCCTCCACTCACCCGGCCATGGCTGCTTCTCCATCTTCTAGAGTTTTTTGCCTAGCACTTAGCTTTTTCTCTAGATGTCACCCTGCTGAAAAGTGGGTTGAGCCCCTTTGTGGGCGCGCTATACCAGAGGGAGTAGCCCCTGGTGTTTTCACTAGCCTGCTTTGCAGGGATACCGCACTCTCAGGACTTTGTCCCCTTTGCTAGCGTAAATGTTTTATTATTATTTACGCCGTTCTCGCGAGGAATCCTTACCAGTCACAGAAAACACAGTGTCGGGTGCTCGGAACGGAATAGCATAAAACTGGTTAGACATAATCACGGACTGTCTAACTAGGAAGGCTAACGGTAGGTAAACGATGTGGGAACTGGTTCCGCGCGATCGAGAGGTCATCAGACCTGAGACAGGTCGTCATCGTCTCTTCGCCGGAAATTTCCGGCGAAATCACATCAACACATTGCATGCTGCCGAGCGGAGGGCAGCATGCATGCTTGCTGGCGTGGGGAAGGCAGGTTGCATGCTTGCATGCTGGGGAATAGTTTTCAGAAGCATATGAAAAATATTCTATTGCTTCTAAAAACTATTCCTACTTATTATATATCATAAACCCTTTGCCTTGCCCTTTACCGCTGCACGCGACCGGCAAGCATCTTTGAAACTCGGAAGTTTCAAAGATGCGTTTGGTATTTTGGGTGCACCCTAAAATTACAAAACAGCCGAGCGCTTCCCGTTTGTGCGGGATATTCACATTTATTTCATGGAATATTTCATATGAAATATGCACATAAGCACGAAGGCATCGGCCACGCATCCTTGAAACTAACGAGTTTCAAAGATGCGTTTTTGTCATTTGGGTGCGCATACCCAAATAACAAATCAGCCGAGCGCTTCCCGTTGGCGTGGGGTATCCAACGCTTGAATGTTGAATATTCATTATAATATGAGTTAGCATGCGAGGTTGCAAAGGCATCGGGACAGAATCTACGAAACTGTCCTATGCCTTTACCTTTGGGTTTGGGTTCGAACGTACCCAAACCCAAAGATGCCAAACAGCCGAGGGCTTCCCGTGCGTCCTAGCGCACGAAACTTGGCACAAATACTGCCAAGAGATATATATTTAAGTTACTTGAAGCTCAAAGCTTCAAGTTACTTGTGCGCCCAACGCGCAATTTATTTCTAAGGCAGATGTTTTGGGTTTGGGTTCGAACGTGACACCGAAACCCAAAGATGCCAAACAGCCGAGGGCTTCCCGTACGTCCTAGAGCCCGAAACTTGGCACAAATACTGCCAAGCTACATATCTTTAAGTTACCTGAAGCTCAAGGCTTCAATTTACTTGTGCGCGAAACGCGCAATTTATTTCTAAGGCAGATGTTTTGGGTTTGGGTTTGGGTTCGAACCCAAACCCAAAGATGCCAAACAGCCGAGGGCGTCCCGCGCGCCATAGAGCCCGAAACTTGGCGCAAATACTGCCAAGATACATATATTTGAGTTACTTGAAGCTCAAAGCTTCAAGTTACTTGTGCGCGAAACGCGCAATTTATTTCTAAGGCAGATGTTTTGGGTTTGGGTTTGGGTTCGAACCCAAACCCAAAGATGCCAAACAGCCGAGGGCTTCCCGTGCGTCCTAGAGCACGAAACTTGGCACAAATACTGCCAAGAGATATATCTTTGAGTTACCTGAAGATCAAGGCTTCAAGATACTTGTGCGCCCAACGCGCAATTTATTTCTAAGGCAGATTTATTGGGTTTGGGTTTGGGTTCGAACACAAACCCAAACCCAAAGATGCCAAGCAACCGAGGGTTTCCCCTGCGTGTGCATGTGTATTAATTCATATGAAATATTCCATGAAATAAATGTGAATATCCCGCACAAACGGGAAGCGCTCGGCCGTTTTGTAAAATTAGGGTGCACCCAAAATACAAAACGCATCTTTGAAACTCGGAAGTTTCAAAGATGCTTGCCGGTCGCGTGCAGCAGTAAAAGGCAAGGCAAAGGGTTTAGGATATAGAAGAAGTAGGAATAGTTTTCAGAAGCACTAGAATACTTTTCAGATGCTTCTGAAAACTATTCCTACTGCCGCTAAATCTTAAACCGTTTGCCTTTCCCTTTGCCTTTGACGTTTGACCTTCCGTTCGCAGTTTTACCATGTGCACCTCGGAGCGGTGGCACCTCGGATCCGGCGAAATGACGATGACGACCTGTCTCAGGTCTGATGACACCTCGATCGCGCGGAAGCGGAATCAGTTCCCACTTCCTGTCCAATATCGTTTACCTAACGGTACGAG
>LGRX02033837.1:0-67014 GCA_001247695.2 Cymbomonas tetramitiformis | reverse complement strand
CTACCGGCCACACCCCCTTATTATGGTCGCGTGTCAGAGGAGCTGTCCTCACACCGCACCATATATATTCCGTGTGCCCAACCCACATGCGCCCACGGTCTGCCGCACCGACCCAAAACAACCGCATAGATCCTACAGGGCACACCCCCTTATGGTCGCGTGTCAGAGGAGTTGTCCTCACACCGCACCATACATATTCAATGTGCCCTACCCATTTACGCCCACGGTCTGCCGCACCAACCCGAAACAACCTCAAAAATTCCAGCTACCACACCCCGTTTCAACCGAGCCACGGGTCCGGGGGCGCGCCTCGAGCCTTGAATAACAAGGACACGCGCACGCCTCTCTTAACCCACCGGCTGTGATCCTCAACTACCCCGACCGAAAATGCATTGATGACGAGTAGCCACGGGTACAGGGGGCGCGCAGCGAGCCTTGAATCAGGCCACGCGCACGCCGCTCCCGACCCACCGGCACCTCGTCGAGAGCCACGCTTCGACGCTTGTACCCACGTCTCTTTTTAATAGGCAACCTCCGACGGCGGACCGTATTTTAAGATAAGCAAGCAGGTTCATAAAGCAAATCATAAAGCCAAAGAAAACTCACCGTCGGTTCTGCAGGCTCTTCAGGAGCGCCGCCTTCTTCACCCGCGGGCTCCTCGTTGACGTCCTCATTCAGGTCCAACACGTCTGCTGCAGCACCGGCTTGGGCAGCTTGCCCCACAACCTGCACACCCGATAACCCGACTGTGTGTGGGGGGGAACAAACGCAAAACACGGCCAACGAAAAACGTCGGTCTAAGACCATGATGTTTCACAAAATTGAAACTGAAGCTCGCACCGGTGGATCTCCCCCGCCGTTGGAGCGTCCTGCCGCAGCAAGGAGTCTTGCTGCGCGAATGCTACCAGACGCACGTGCGGGAGGAGAAGACGCCATGTTTATTATATATCCAAACTTCAAAATTTCTACTAGGGCGGAAAGGGAAGGTGGTCAAAAAACCTTCTCTTTCGATAGAAAGAATAAGCCCCGCCCGCCGCAGTTTAAACCCTCGCCTGATTTGAAATCGAGTGTTCCAAGTATTTATTATATACAGTATATATGTCACATGCATGGGTATGATGACGATCGCGATCTTGATTGGACTACACCACTGACAGGCTTTCCCCATTCACGACATTCCCTGACATATTTATAGTGCACGCGAGCCTTCGCGAATCAGGTTGCCACAACCTTTTATACCTCGACTGATTCAGTGTGTATAATTACTCATCGTCGACTGCAAGACAAATCTTTGGCCTTTTACAAACCCAGCCTCTTCGAGTCATATCTCCTGGCATCGCGCCAGTCATTCTGGGGCTCTCGCGTGAACCCTGGGGCATCCAGAAGCGGGCTTGGTGACATTCCTATGTCATCGGGTATATAATTCTACCGATTTATACCGACTTAAGCAAACTTAAGCAAACTTAAGCAAACTTAAGCAAACTTAAGAAAACTTAAGAAAACTTAAGCAAACTTAAGCAAAAACCTTGTTCTAGTGTCCGCCTTCTTGCTGGTCTCAGGGTCGCCTGACTGCCCTTCCACGGCTGACTCTATCTTCCTGATCGAGTTTTTTATGGCCTTGAGGTCGAGGCCATGCTGCCGGGCTTCCCAGGTGGAATACTGGCAGCCGCACCGCCTAGTGATCTCCTGCAGGAAGGTGAGGATCCAGGACTCCGCATCGTTCTTGAGCTTGTCCTGTACCTCGATGATAGCCTCCAGGTCCTTCCAGGTCACCCGGTTGGGTGGCGGGAACTGAGCCCTCAGCTGCTCTTTCACTCGTGTCTGGAAGATCTTGATGCGGAGGTTCTCGACGCAGTCCTCGATGAAGGTGCGCAAAGCCTCGTCGCTCACCACCTTCCCAGTGTTGAGCTGCATCTCCCTGCGTTGACACATTTTCATATACGTTAGCCCATCTTGCCCCAGTTCTTGGGGCTTCTGGGTCAACAGATCAACTTTCTCCTGTGTTCCCTTCATCATGAACTTCTTGTCAAGCGCAGCAATGAAGCCCCTGAGGGCGTAGAAGTACTGCGTGTCATGGGTGCCATCTTGACCCGTCAACCCTTTCAGCGAGGTTCCATCAGTCAGATACTCGTCGGACACCTCTCCTTGAGCGTCCTAGGCTGTTACTGGTCTCGCGATCACCCACGTAGTACCAGCATTCATTTCATTAAAGGGGGGCCTAGCACATGGGATAGAACCCTCGAGTGGGCCATGTACGCTGGTGTCCTTGAGCACCCTATCCATGTTCGAAGCCACTACCCCCCCGCTTTCATAATTCTCACGCCACCAGCTGAGGCTTTGTGAGTTCTCGCCATCTAGACACGCGGGGACGATATCTCACAGTGTCTCCCAGTCAGGAGGTGTCTCCCTCAGGGCTTTCTTTTGCGCTTCAGTGAGATTGGCGTTCGTCACGGACCTGAGCCTCTTCCTGATGCTGGCGTTGTGCTGGCGTCTGAAGTTCTCGCACATGAGGGAGAAGTCCCTCAAGAACTTCGGCCGGTCTTCTTCCTTGGTGCCCGTATATATGGGCAAAGTACCAAGGGCAAGGCGAGTGGAGTCACTGTACTCCATCTCCTCCTCAAATGTCACTGTGGGCTCCTGGGCTTCAGCCTCAGGCTGACCTCCGGCGGCTGCTTCCTCTTCTTCCAGCTCGGAAAAGTGCTGGCTCACCCGTACCGCTCTCTGGGTACGTCTTTCGGCTCTTTGCTGCTTCTGGAGATCAGTAGTCGACTCCGTTGCTATTTTCCCGGTAGTGGGAAGGTTCCAATGTGAAAGCTCTTTTCACTCCACACTTCCAAGCTTACCAGTACGGATAAATCCGTCCCTGGTCTCGCCTTTCAATGCTTCGCTCTAAGTAGCAGTCACTGCAAGGACATACTCGCTCATAAATTAAGTGGTGAGTCTCGTGGGTAATGTGACCCCTGTCTTGCTCCACTCCTTCCAGATAGCCAGCACAGTTAATTTCACTCCTAGTATCACTGGTCAGTGCTGTGCTTCAGCAGGATGCTATCTCCCAGAATAAGCCAGAATGCCGCAATGAACGCTGCCGTGATAATAAACACTGACAATCCCGTTTCGCTCTACGCCTTCAGGCGTACCAGTATGGATAAATCCGTCCCTGGCTTTACCATCCGGTGTTTCGCTCCAGCAGGATGCCATCTCCCAGAATAGTCCAGAATAACATCATCAACGCCGTCACAATATTGGACAATGAGACCCCGGTTCCGCTCTACGCCTTCAGGCGTACCAGTACGGATAAATCCGTCCCTGGATGGCTTTACCATCCAGTGCTTCGCATCACCGGGATAGCCCAGGATACGCCCATAATCGCTGTCGCTGTGTCTTGCATGGCTGCTGAACCTCGAGTGTCACAACAGTCTGCTTCCCTCAACCTCTTCCAAGCTTACCAGTACGGACAAATCCGTCCCTGGCCTCACCCTTCGGAAGCCTCGTTCTTCAGGACTGCTGTTTCGCTCTCAGAATTACAGACGACATGTCTGTAATAAAGCACATTTTTGTTTTGTAAAAGACTGAAGATCACAGTTCTGACGCTATCATACAAGCACAAGTCCACAAAATGTATAACTTCACAAGCAAAAGAATGTCATATATCATAAATTGCTATATCATAACACTGCTGTTTTCGCAGTCTGAGCGAGCACTTCCTATTTTCGGACTCACTGTTACGAAGGCAAAACAAAAATGAGCGTCTGTCTCACCCCTGCTTCGCCGCCCTACATATTCTCACTATCTCCAAACAAGGTGTAACACCCATCCGCATTTCCGTATCCTATCACTGTTGTAACCACTCGCGCGTATTGTACTGCGCGTGTCATACGTTCGGCACAGAGACTACTGTCGCAAGTGTCACAACCCGGCTGAGGTACACGATAAGCCGTGGTTTGTGACATCCGCACCGGAAAACCTCCCCTCCTTGCCGTCGAACAACTTGCGTTGGACGTGCTTGGCTACCTTCATGTCGAAGTGCTCTCGCTGTAACGTGCGTACCGATGCCAAAAATGCAGCCCCTGCCGAATTAGCGGGCGGCTGTGCTGCTGGCGGAGTCGCGGGTGTGTTGGCATGCCTGGCAGCAACGGAATCAAAAATCGTACTTAATGTGCGGCGGCGATTCGCCATGCTAGCTGTGGATCTCGCAGAAGCGACCATGATGAGGAAGACTACAGGGGTGGAGTGAGGCAAGAAGACGTGAAAAAATGCGGAAGTCTTGGGCGGCCAAGAAATGTGGTGGGTCGTCGATACGGTTGCCGTGAGAAAGCAGGAATTCCGAGAAGTCGTGTGGTAGATGGCGGCCGATACGAAACGGTGTGGTGACCAACCAGAATACGTAAACCAAACCAACGTTAAATCCCGTAGAAAAATGTCCTCAAAGGCCTACAGCTCGCCGTAAATCAACCCACAAAACTTAGGCCATACCCGCGACTGCCGGCACTCTCACGCACGGAGCGCCTCACCCCATCCCAAGCGTCCGGCTTTAGCCAATCATCTCGGCGGTGTCGCAGTGGCTAAATAAAGCGTAAGTGGGGCCAAACCTGTCAGATATATAGTTCGGAGTGAATAACTAGATAACTGGAAATAAACCCTGAGTTAAGGGTTTCGGAATCAGAACGGTAAAAGTCAGATAGATAAAAGGGAGATACACATAAATACTAATGGGAGTTTCCCGACTACTGGCGACGGTCACCTAGCCTACTTTATTAAGTGACAAGTGACAGATTAAACTGTCGGTGTGTCACACCCAGCAAGTCACAACACAGTGAGGGGTGACAGCAGAAGGGGGGCAACAGTCACCCTTATACAGGGGGTGAAAGTTGCATCCCCCGTGACACCACCTCACCCCGTAGGTGTGAGGTGACCAAATGCAAGTGTTACGCGGGCCTGCAAGACTGTTCGGATCTAAGGGGCCTTTTTCAACCCGACTAGAATGGCCCTGCCGGCGTCATCTTAGAATCTAGCAGGCACATCACACGATCGGACAATTTCTAGGGTTGTACATTCTTTTGCTCATTTTTTTATTAACCGATACCTCTGCGGTGCCACGACCCAACGCGGCCTGGCACGACCAGAGCGGGCGTGGCAATGGACGTGAGGTAAAAAACGCGGCGTGGATCCTCTCCGCACATGATGGCGAAAGTAAAAAGAAGAGTGGATGCGATGGGTGCATTAGCACCACCACACGCCACCACCAGACAACGACCAAGAGGCGCGCAAGGTGGAGGGTAAAGCCGAGGATGCCGCGGGGCGAGCTCGAAGGAGTCAAAGCTCTGGTCGATGGCGAAAGCGATGGACTCGAGTCTGGTGTCTGGTGCATAAGCACCACCAGACACCACCAAACCATAGCCAATGGCAGAATCCCGTCGATATACTCGGAGAGACTCTAGGGCAGCCCGAATAGCGGTCACGCGCGCACGTTGGTGCGCGTTGGACATGGCCGACAGCAGACTGCAGAATTTTGTGAAATATTAGATAGGGTTCGCAAGCGAAAACCCAACTTTTCGTAAAATCGACAATTTCCAGTGATGGAAAAGTCAATTTAGGGTGAATTTTGACGGGGAACACGCTGGCGACGCCAAAAATACCGTGCGGTAAGCCAATTTTCGTGCAGAAGGGGTGCTGCTGTTCAGAGAGGCACAACCGCGAATAGATTGTAGTCGGTCTCGCAGCTGGAGATGCTAATGAAGCCGAAAGTGGCGTGATACGGCACGCCCAGATGATTCCCGTAGCCGTAATCTTACGGTAACAGCGGGGCGTTGCTGGAGATGCAAACAAGGGTTCGCTGGAGATGCGGTCGCTGGAGACGCGACGTCGTTGGAGATGCGATGACGAGAGTAAGGACCGAAAAAAAAGAGACCACCGCTTCAAGTGGTGCAGCCCAAACCTGACGGGAAAGCTAAAATATATACTGCTGTAATATATTATAAGCTTTCACAGAGAAGAAAGTTGAAGCCGTGAGCTCAGGGTTTCAGATACAGTACTCAAGTGAATATTATAATACAGATAGTGTTTTAATATTCCTAGCGGTTGGTGCTGCTGCAGCAAGTGACACGGCAGAGAGTCACAACACAGTGAGGGGTGACAACAGAAGGGGGGCAACAGTCACCCTTATACAGGGGGTGAAAGTTGCATCCCCCGTGAATTAACTGTGAATATCATTATCTCTTTTCATTCTGTGAATATCATTATCTGCTGTGAATATCATTATTTGCTGTGAATATCATTGTTTGCTGTGAATATCATTGTTTGTTGTGAATATCATTATCCGAATATTATTACCGTAATATGGAATCAGGAAGTGAGGTACAAATTGCTATCTAAATACCTTATTATGCTATCTCACCGCATTATTTCATCTCACCGCGTTATTTCATCTCACCGCATTATTTCATCTCACCGCGTTATTTCATCTTACCGCGTCACACACCCTCCACACTCGGGGATTAACTCGTCATCCCCTAGTTATCTTCACATAACTATCACTCCGCGCCTCCGCCCGTCCGCGCCTCCGCCCGTCCGCGCCTCCGCCCCTCCTAGCCACCGCCCCACCGCCTCGTTGGGCGCCTCCAAGCCTCAAACCCTCCGCGCAGAGCCTTCCCCGCATGCTTATAGCTAAATATGGACAAGAAACTTTTTATCAAAATTTGGGTGCCTTCTCAAAATTGCCAAAAAATTTTGGGTGCTTCATCGAAAAATTGACCAAAAAAAATTGGGTGCCTTCTAGGAAAAATGTGTGGCTATGGCAACTTAAGGTATGTAAGTAAGCAAAGATGATTGAAGTGTATGAATTGTCCATGAACCCAAAAACGAATTCAACCTAAGACTATAATCCTAACATCATACGACGCAACTTTGCATAACTACTGAAGTTACATTAAAGATAACGATATGAGTTCGATGTGGTTGGGTTTGAGCCCAAGCAAGGTCGGCATCCACCAACCTCGATTTCCACACCTCAAGAGGTCGCGAATTAGCCACAAACCCATAAAAATAAATCAGCCGATGCCTTATCCTAAGTCGATGAACCTCAAACTTTGCGTACATATTCAAGGTGACTAATGAACAAGTGACCACGAGTCCGATGTGGTTGGGTTTCATCCCAAGCTAGGTTGCCCTAGACTTCCACACCTCAAAAGAACGCGTCCCTCCTCGGCATCCATCGGAATACTTGCGACACACACTGCGCACACCCACTATCGTGAGCTTAAATATCAACGTAAACAAACTGAAAAATAAAAAGCACTCGAGCATTCAAACAATCCCTGCGCATATTTACAACAGTCACAACACCGGCCGCCCCACAAGGCGATGGGACGTTGAGAAAATTGTGAGCACTGATTGTTGGTGCGCAGCAATTAGTTGCTTCCCGCTCAGAAAGTCAACGTATGCGATACGGTGTCGCTTGTGTCAGTGAGTGACTGCTGGACGTCATCGTCATCACCCTTCAGTTCGATATCGCGAGATGTCATCGGATGACAGACGCTGTAATTAATTCCTATTCTGAATTCCAGCGTCTGTAGTACAGTAATACTGCATATTTAAGAGAACAGGGATATGCGGTCAGCCAGCCTCATCGGAAAAAAAGTGAACCCCTCCCCCCCCCAACACGCCAGCGGCGCTTAACGAAGCGCGATCCAATAAGGTCAGCGATAGCCAGGTTTGTTCCTTATTTGCGACCATACCATATTTAATACATGGGTTAACATGGTTGTCCAACCATATTTCCTCATCTAGCCAGCTCCCGTTCTCTTATTTGGACCCATTCTCTTAACGATTTGAAAAGGCTCAGGGTCATCGGAAAAAACGCGACCCCCCCAAACGCTGGCTGGTCTCTTATCGTCGATTCTCTTAAAAGTGAGGTATTACTGTATTACCCTTTCAAACGCCTTTCGGAAATACCCGCATAGTAGGGGAGACCGGCGCGGGCGCGAGCGGGTCTTTTTCCGTGAGATTCGTTCCGATACCCGATTTGTATCAACCAATGAGGTGCGGGCATGCTGGCAAGCGCGCGATCGAGGTTTCGGATTGTCCTTTCTCCCACGTGTCGTATTCGCTCCTTAATGTTTTCGAGATTCAATGAATGCTCTTTTATCACACGTGTCCCTGGCTCAATATGTATAGATCGTATGCTCAGTTGCTCCCCCTAAGTATCACAAATCTAGTATCTAGACAATAACATTTACTGCTGTCAAAAGACGTTATATTCATTTTAGGTGAGGAACGTTTCAATCCACCTAAGCCCCTCGTAAAAGCTGAGCTCGGAGATAATAAAACAGTAAATAGCTAAACTTAATTGCCTGTTATAAAATGGCAGCTCTCTTAAGTGCGACTCCTTCAATCAGTTTGAGGCCGAAAGCCTGGACGAGCAAGTTCCAAAAAGTCACCCCACCGAAGGTCAGTACTGTCGAGTTTCTCGAACATGGCTCCTGCAACTGCAACTGACGGCAACGCCTCAAGATCCTGGCACAGGATCCGAGGCAAAATTTGCAGGTCACTGCCTTGTTCAGAAAGAAGGAGCCTGCTACAAAATCGGGGCGCGCAAAACCAAGGTACCCATCACATATTCTTTATGACTGCGCGTTCCTGCACATACAACCCAATTTTCTGCGCGATTAAGTCAAGTCTCGGAGGATTTCGGTGCTTCCTAAACAGGGGACGTACGGATCAGAAAACACAGCGTGGGACGTACGGAGCGTATCAGAAAACGCAGCGTGGCACGCAGCGTGGTACGCAGCGTGGCACGCAGCGTGGTGGAACGCAGCGTGGTGGAACGCAGCGTGGTGGAACGCAGCGGAATAAGAGAGGACAAGAGGAAGAAAAGTCCACTTCAGGTATCCATCTGTTAGCATAGCGGACACTTGTGAAAGGCTGCGTGCTTATCCACTTAGGAGGCATGGTCACTCAGAGTCCTCAAGCCATTTTCCCGACTACTTGGTATTGCTGGTCGATGAGCAGAAAGCGGAAAGCTGGCGCCAGTGCCTACATTCCACCTGGCACTGAAGACCTTCGAGGTGCTGGTGGACGTCGTAGCCAGCAATATCTGCTTGCCTAAACTTCAGGAGCCGAGCGAAGGATTGACTATTTTCAATATAGTCATTCCGTCCGAGAACAGAATGTGCATCCTTTGCCCCTTGCTCCATGGACATAGCGCACACAATACTTGGTCTCAGGGCTGATCATGGCAAGTTGCATACCGTGAACGTTCGGAGTTTATCTTCAACAGTCAAAAATTCGCGCCACTTCATTTCCGTGAAAACCGCGCCCTCGGTGATAGTCGCTTGAAAACCACCCCAAGGCAACCGTCTTATCTGATCGATAAGGGGGAGGGCGTTTGTGGACGCACGTCTCTGGATGCAGGTGGTGTTCTCGCGATCGCAGGCTTTATTGCGGGCGCTGGACTCGTGCTTCTTTCGGGCACTGCGGGACCAACGGACGAGGCAACTCTGCAGCTTAAAGCCACGCTCGAGAAAACCGGCATTGAGCTCCAAGAAACGAAGGCGGAGCTCGCATCTGTGAGCGCCTCCAAGGCAGAACTTGTGAAAGGTCTGCAAGCTCTGCTCGTTGAGAAATAAGCGTAGGTAAGCATCGAGTCCTTTTGGCAGCGCTAGTGCCATAAATGCTCCTTGCCAAAGCAACGAACCCACGAAGCTGAGCGTTATGAACTTAAAGCAGTTACATGTTTCAGAGTTCATTCAATCTGGACTTCACTGGTTCTGCTTATAAAATGTCCTTCTCCTCGACTTGCATTCGCTGTATTCTGTGCCGCTGGCACGATGCTCTGCCAAATATATTCAAACAAGTGCAGCGTTATGGTGATTTCTGAACAATTATTAGAAAGACCTTTTCTAGAAATAGCGCTAATAACCGCTGGCGAGAAATTCCCAGATCATTCTGCCACCTTAGCAACCTCCATGCATGCAGCCATATCGAAGTGTAACAACTTAAAATGTGAGGAAGTCGACCTGGCAGCACACACACGACCTGTGAAATTGTTCACATACGGGCAGCATACAAACTAACAATATTATTCAGTATACCAATTTTTTAAAAACTTTTCATTAAATATTTGGGGTTGGGCAGTCGGCTCACCTTAACCATAGGATAGCGATTACTTATGCTTGAAACAACCCTAAATCATCTAAATCACACGAGTGCATATTCGATCAACTTCCTAATGATCTACCCAGGAGGAATTAGATTATAACATGAAATCCGGAAATAAAGCCCCGTTTTAGATGCCCAATTCCCATACCATGACTCAGATTGAAGCTCTTGAACATATGTGTAATGGTCATTTTGCAGATGCCACGACAGTAGCGGTAAACTTGTGGATTTTTAAAAATATATGGCCGATATATATATATATATATATATCATATTCATATTGATGTACATATAGCAAACTATTCAAATAACTTGATAACTTGATAACATTTGATAAATACGGGACAGAAATAATTTTTTGGCATGACCTCTCCTGACTTTTTAGAATGATTCCGCGTTATTCGCGTGATAATATTCGCTGACATTTATTTCACTCTGTTCGAAAGAGTCACAATTCCGTTCTTCAGATTCGAACCGGTATATAAAACGCTCATATACGTGACGGCAGGGTTCCTCTTGCTCGGACAACAATATCAGCTATTCACACAACAGAAATCATGCAGGGCAAAATCATAATAATAATACAAATTTGCAGCAGCACATTTATAGTTCCAATACCGCTTATCAAACTATTCTATTCTATAACCTGATACTAAACGGGTTCTAAAAGAGCAAATCCCTATCGCATCTCAACAAGCAAAATGAACGTGCCCCGAAGGACATCACGAATTCTCGTGCCACGCAGACCACGCAAACTGCGAGTGCTAAATATCATTTTTCTTGGCGAGCAGAAGATTCCGTAGTACCTGCGAACATTTACTGAAACTGTCAGCCGGTGGAAAAGAAGCAGCATCGCTGACTGTTTTACATAAGTTGAGAAGAGAAGGAGCATGGCGAAAAGCCTAAGTTAAATCCTAAACTGAAAGTAGCATGGCCAACTAAGACCGAGGAGGATCCCGCCAGGGCAAGCCCCAGACGCGCTGCTACCCGGTTCAAGATAAACGGCGCTTCCCATTTCAAGACGGACCGCGCTGCTGCCCAGATCAAGATAAACGACGCAGGAGAATTACCACGACGTTCGTAGCACAAGATCCTGAGATCGGACACCATAAACATGTGGGACGTAACGAATCTTGTGGGAAACGAAAGCAACAGGAATTAAAAACATAACCAAGAAGCTGACAACATAGTTCGCGAATCAGCGCGCCCTGCACCTCCACCAAAAGAACCCAGCAGCCGGCGCATAACCACCTGCACCAAAAGATCCCAGCAGCCGGCGCATACCAAAGCACGCAAGATTCGCAACCAACTCGTTATGCGAAGCTAGCAGTGAAGAGGAACCTGTGCGCACACTGGTGAGGAAACTTCAGCGATCGGCAAACATGTTATTCCCTCAATTCGTCCAGGCATATCCTGCTGGCCGCCGTAATACAAAACTAATGAGCTTCAAATTCTGGTGTACAATATGTTTGAAAATCGAACGCTAGCGGAATCTTTTCACCGCCCAACCAATCAAATTCTAGATCGCAAATCATCGTATCGATCGATCGATGACCCACGGTTTCCATTGGCTAACAAAAACTAAACATCTTGCGAGGTGGCACATTCGTTATTGTCAGAAACGCTATCTTTCCGGTCCCACTTTCGTCTGACGACGAGTCATGCATGACGTCATCCTATGTCACCTTTAAGATCATCACCATCATCCACACCCAACAGTCGTCATTCTTCATCATCCACAAAGACCTCTGGCCTAGGTTTTCAGCCTGCGAAAAAGTCAGCATCAAAAAAGTTATCAAATCTGAAAATGAAAATAATCCATAACTGTTTCAATTTTTACTTTTTCGACATGATACTTTGCATATCAAGTTTTATGCATAAAACTCACACCTCACCCAATTTACACCACTTAACAATCATCAAAACTCCCAAACCCACCGCGCGCGAATGTAAAAAAATACCGAAAACTTGTTGTGGGACATATGGCCGATGTGTCCCAATTTATGGCCACTGAAATCGTTCGAAATCGCACCAAGTGACACTTTGTTCCATTTTCAACCTGAAATCCCCGATAACGTGTGTGATCCCATTTGGAGACATCGACAATCGCCTCATCTTCACCCAAAACTGTTATAAGCATGATATCGAAAAGTGGGTATACTACATGTCACCCATTACACGAACGGTCCACTTTGCCCCATCTGAGCCATGGAATCGGACCTATGCGGTGTGCATACTATTCATCCATCGAAGTGGCAAAAGAGGGGGGTCTATTGTCAGAGCTGAACAGTATCCAAAGCCTAACTCGGGAATTCCACCCTTGTGGTTGAGGCACGCTTTCTATTATACTATATTATAGTAGGAACCAGGAACGCAATATGATCTACAGTTATTATTGTAGATCACACCATAATGACCATTACCTCCATCTCTCAATGGCCTCGCCAAATATAATTTTGTCCGGCGCTCACACATCTAGCTGAACGAGGACGTTGCTTATTCATCACCCTTGTGGATAAGAAAGGCATGCATGAAGAGGGCGGGACTGTGAGAAGACATGACATCGACTCACCAAACAGCATGAGCCGGGACAACAAAAGTCCGCCCACCACCATCCCGGTGGAAAAGATAAGCATGCAGGTACAGGGCGTGGCCATGCCACAATACCACATGCAAAAACAGTAAGAAAAGTAACATGGCCCGTAGGTGCGGAACACTGCCAGGTAGTATGCAACATTGCGCACCAACAACCGTCTCATGGAGTAAGGGTGTTTTGCTCATTGATGGCATGCCCCCCGGCGGCTCACTAAATGAGCGATAGCAAGTATTGCCAGCATGCATAATCATGGGAAGCAGAAACCAAACTTGCGCCTGGTCGCACAAACCAAGGGAAGACACAGAGTGTGGCTATCCTCACCCCCTGCCTCTCCTTGAGATAGAGGCAGAAGAGTCTTCTATGTTCCTCAAGAGGCATTACCCACCAGAAAGGTACCAGAGAGACAAACACAATCCGCAACCCATCTCCAACATGTGGATCTCCCTGCTCACAACAAGGTCCTTGCACCCCACAATTGGAGTCACGAACACAAGTCCCACTAGCAAGTGATCAAACTGTGAAGCACAACACATTTCGGACGAGTCCGCGATGCTCCTCAAGAGGCGAGCCCGCCACCAGAAATTTCACCACAGGAAAAACCACAACCCACCGTCCACCCACCAATCCACGCGCATGCGCACTAGTGAGGCTCAGGGGGTCCCGTTCTTCACCAGTGAGCTCTAGAGAACCTGTTGAGTGTCCCGAAGTGTGTGCTGAATCCTTTGATCCCCGGCGTGGGTACATTATGCAGTCTCCTGTGACTACGGGGTGCCAAAGGAGTCGCAAGGATAAGCATACACACATATTTCTTGAGACCAGGCTCTAGGGGGCAGCGGGGTGATGTGGGATGTGGGCTTGATGGTGGAGGGAGGGATGGCTCGAGTGGCGGAGGTGAGCCGGCTCCAGAGACGCAGCAGCAGTGCGCCGGCAGGACAGTCGCAGAGGGGCTCAGGTGGCCCAGTGAGGCTCAGGAGGGAGCAGAGGGGCGGTCTTGCGCGTGGGCTTGGTGGCGGAGGTATGGCTCGCGCAGCTCGGGGGGCAGGGATGAACCGGCTTCAGGCACAAGGCAGCAGTGCGCTGGCGGTGCAGATGCAGAGGGGCTCGGGTGGCTCAGCGAGGCATAGGGGGTCCCATTCTTCACCAGTGAGCTCCGGAGAATTCAGATAAGTGTCCCGAAGTGTTTGCTGAATCCTTTGATCCCCGGCGTGGGTACATAGTGCAGTCTCCTGTGGCTACGGGGTGCCAAAGGAGTCGCAAGGATAAGCATACACACTGAACGGCATGAGATCGGCCAACAAAAGCCAGCCCACCATCATCCCAGTGGATGTGAAAAGCAAATCAAGAGCAGGGCGGGGCCGTGCCAAGATACCACAAACGCATACATATTCCCAACCCAAATGCAAAGCAGCATGGAAAGATGATACGATGTGACAGATCGTCGCCAAACAATTGTTGGTCTCTGGGTTACGGAGTAAGCGGACCCTGCTGGCATGCCCCCCAGTGGCTCCCGGTCGATGGATGAAACCTGTTGGTCCATGGTTATGTCATGAATGCAGTCACACCACACAGCATGGACACCCCATGTCAAAAAAAGGAAACATGCGGGCACCTAAGTGCTCCCCACAAGATAAGCATACACACACACAGTGGATCCCCGGCGTGGGTACATAGTGCAGCCGGTCTTCTGCGGCTACGGGGTGCCAAAGGAGTCGGTACAAGGATAAGCACACACACAGTGGCATGGGCCCGGACCTGGATCAGGGGGAGGCGGCTCGACGGGAAGGGGCGGAGAGGTTGGCGCTGATGGACAGAGCATGGGAGGACGCGTTCGAGGAGACAGACTATGCCACGCAGGATGGATTGGGTGGTGGGACGCAGGAATCTGAGGGAACGCAGAGTGAGCAGTCTGGGCAGGCCTCCGGTGGGGCAGGCGAGCCAGGCGCGATGGCATCGAGGCTTTTGGAGAGCATGGAGGATGTGCGGCGGGAGGCGGAGCATCTGGGCACTGTGGGGGGTCAAGGAGGGGGCACCGCCGAGGCGTGATCTGGGGGGCGCGTGCAGGCACAGGCGGGCCCAGCCAGGCGGCATCAAGCGTCGAGGATATCTTGAATGAGTGGGATTACCTATCGTCGCCGGGCCCGGAGGGGGGGGTCTGGACTCAGGAGCAGAGTGGGGCCTCACCGGAGCAAGCAATGGCTTTGGCTGAGGGAGTGGCCACCTTGATAGGGGTGAGCAGGCGGGTGGCCGGCCTTCTTCAGGGGGTTGCTGGCATGGGGGGAACTGGTGAGGGTGACGGGGGAGATGTGGGGAGGCTCGCGGGTGGAGTTGACACACGCCAGGCCCCTCAGATCCCGGGGGCCCATCCCGGCGGCGATGACCACTTACAACAGGTTGCACGGCAGCATCCGGCATCTCATCAGCTTCTGTGTCCACCGGGCGAGGTTGCTGGCCGTGCCGGAACTAACAGTCAGCAGCTGTTGGGAAGGCGATGACCGGATGGTGAACTATCGGCCACCGGGAGGGCTTGGGACACACAGGCAACTGTGGGGATGGGACCCCAAGTAGGAACCGTGCGGCATGACAGTTGTAGGGCAAGTGTGGAGCGCATTGCTCAAGTTCGCAGCTTCCTCGCAAGGCAATCAGGGCAAGGGCTTCAGTCATGTGGAGTTAGTGCGAGGGGTAGAGGGCTAAAGGTGCAAGTTGGTGGTGGGTGTGCAAGTTCGGATGAGGGCAACCCAGCTTATCATTCTCAGGAGTGGTGCTGCGCGTGGGCTTGGTGGCGGAGATATGGCTCGCGCAGCTCGGGGGGCAGGGATGAGCCGGCTTCAGGCACAAGGCAGCAGTGCGCTGGCGGTGCGGATGCAGATGGGCTCGGGTGGCTCAGTGAGGCTTGGGGGGTCCCATTCTTCACGAGTGAGCTCCGGAGATTCCGGAAAAGTGTCCCGAAGTGTGTGTTGAATCCTTTGATCACCCTGGCGTACATAGTGCAGCCGGTCTTCTGCGGCTACGGAATGCCAAAGGAGTTGGCACAAGGATAAGCACACACACACACACAGGCACGTGGGGGCGTCTCGGCTTCCCTGGCTTTCCTCGGTGACCTACAACAACATTTGGCCGGCTTTCTTGAGGGGTGTTCCATGTTGCCCAGCCTTGGAACTCAGCTCGGCAGAATACCGGTTGGCCCTACGGCACATTCTTCATGCGGAGCAGCCCCTCCTTGGCCAAGTGGAGGAGTGCCCCGATTGTGGAGGAAAGCGGGATCCCACCAGGACAACCTTGTTGGCATGCCGGGGGGGAGCGGGGGCTGGTGGAGGAAACTGGTACTCTTTCATTCACCACAAACTGCAGAGGGTGCTGTTCGAGGTGGCCAAGTCTGCTTTTACGTTGGCGTCTGCGTTGCACGATGATTTCGCGGGCTACCTGACCTACTCACGGTACCATTGCCCGGATGTGACAGTGCTGGATGCGGAGGGACCGGGCCAGCATGTGCTGTTTGATGTGGCCACGGATCGGCCGATGTCGGATGCGCACCTGGGAGCGCCCTTGATGGCTCCCGGGGCGTCGGCGAAGAAGGTAGAGGAGAGCAAGGTGGCAACGTACGGGGATGTCCGCCCAAATCACTTTGTACCCTTTGGAGGGGAGGTGTACGGTGGGCTAGGGCCTGCGGCGTATGGCCTTCGGAAGACGCAGCGGCGCTTCAGGGAGCGGCGGTACATGGAGGAGAACGCGGAAGGGGGAGAGCAGGTGGACGGCAACGGAGACAAGGACGAGGACGAAGAGGTGGCACATGGCGGGGTTGTGGACTGGAAGGAGAAGTGGATCCGGCTGCTTTCTTTCGCGCTTGCACGAGGGGTCGCAGGGCTGATTATCAGGCAGGCTGTGGGACGGTGTCCGACCGGGAGTGGGTGGCGCTGGGCTGGCGGAGGGCGTGTGAGAGGAGGCATGGGCCCGGACCTGGATCAGGGGGAGGCGGCTCGACGGGAAGTGGGCGGAGAGGTTGGCGCTGATGGACAGGGTGTGGGAGGATGCGTTCGAGGAGGCAGACTATGCCACGCAGGATGGATTGGGTGGTGGGACGCAGGAATCTGAGGGAACGCAGCGTGAGCAGTCTGAGCAGGCTTCCGGTGGGGCAGGCGAGCCAGGCGCGATGGCATCGAGGCTTTTGGAGAGCATGGAGGATGTGCGGCGGGAGGCGGAGCATCTGAGCAATGTGGGAGGTCAAGGAGGGGGCGCCGCCGAGACGCGATCAGGAGGCGCGTGCAGGCACAGGCGGGCTCAGCCAGGCGGCGTCAAGTGTCGAGGATATCTTGAATGAGTGGGAGGACCTTTCGTCGCCGGGCCCGGAGGGTGGAGTCTGGACACAGGAGCAGCGTGGGGCCTCGCCGGAGCAAGCAGTGGCCTTGGTTGAGGGAGGGGTGGCCACCTATATGCAGGCGCCAAAGTGCTCCTTGCAAAAAGCAAGGGTAAAGCGTGTTGTGCTGGTAGGCGCCACTCCGATTCACTGGCATGCCCATCTCGAGGTCGGACTAATATAGCGCGCACCCGAAGTATCATCGGCTGATGACGGATGATGAAAGGGAAAGGAGGCCCAAACATGACAGGAGAGCACCGAAGCGCCAGCACTGACGCTCACAAGGATTACCTCACGCCACCGTCCGAATCAAATCAGCACAGTCACCGTATTTTTCACAACTGCCACACCGACATACAACACATAGCTTTTGAAGTTTGGAACTCCATCATAAATATTCAGCCACTCGATTGTCTATTGATCTACGCTTGATCGGCACAAATCGTCAACCTCTAAAGCGCGCCGTTATCTGTGACTCACAGCCACCTACACCACTGAAGCACACCGAAAAAGCGATGACCAGCTCGTAAGCCTCTCATCCTCTGTACACGTATTCCACTCCAGTTTTCGCAGCGGCTGTTTTCTTTTTCTTCACCACCTTTTTGGCACTTGGAGGTCGGGCGGCGCCAGCACTCGAGGGACCGCCGTCTAGGCCGATGCGGGTGGACTTGGCGCGCTCCAGGATCTTCCCGAGGCGATCGCCGTTGCCCAGCGCTCCGAGCGCGGCAGCCGTCGTCTTTTTGGAGCTGCTGGCGCTGGGAGGTTTGCCGGCCGAGCTGCCACCCGCCACGGCCGACTTCGGCCGAGCACGCGCGGGAGCGGGCGCAGGTGTGGAGCCTGCGGTCCATCCCGAGGCTGGGCGAGGGCGGTCAATGGACGGCAGCAGCCCATCCCCCCGCGCAGATGCGGACGACGGAGACGGCTTGGATGCAGTCTGGGTAGACCCGCCGTATGCTGCATCGCGAAGCGCGTGTCGTAGTAGATCCGCGGTGATGGCACTCGGGTCCTTCTCCTGCCGCGCGCCGTCCCCAATCTTGTCACGGCACTCGCTGCGCCGCACCAACTGGGCGGAACGCACAGAACGATGCCAGGCATTGCGCCAAAGAAGCACATTGCACCCGCGCCACGGCATGTGCTGCTGGCGCACCCGAGGTGCCCTGAACTCAGCGTGACCCCTTACAGACCGACTTGAGCGCAACGCGCTGATTGGTTGCTAAGGGATGAACGCCACCGGGCACACCGGGTTCGCCTCAGAAAGCAATCCGCGCTCCTGAAGCTGCCCCCTCGCAAATGCCTCCGCGGAAGGCCGCCCGTATGGTGTGCCTTATGCCGTGATGGGGGTCATGGCTGAACAGGTGACGGACCTCTAGTGGGAGCGCAGCAGGGGGTGCTTCGAGACGCGAGAGCGGCACAGTGTGAACCTCCAGGGCGTCCTTCGCCTTCTTATCGGCGGGCGGTTTGCCCCGAGCGGAGGCCGGCCGGTCCTTGCGCGCACTCTTCGGACGGGGCGGCGCGGTCCCACCTCCTACCGGAGCCGCCGGCCGTGGACCGACTGCGTCTCGTGTGGATGCCGCAGGAATCCTGCTTGCAGCTCCCCCGCCCCCCAGCGCCCCTCCTTGCGCGACCCCCTCCTCTCTGCTTGCAGCCCTCTGCTGAACTTCACTTCCGACCACCATCTCCCACCACCCCTCAACTCACCACCATCCATTCCCTGGCAAGCTTCCTGCCTCCCGCGGCATCTTGCCCCTGCGACGACCTTCATCGTCGTTGTTCAGCCCTTTCTGGCTGGACACCACAGCCACATCCGCACCCGCAAGAAATCCGGAGCCGTAGCCGAGGGAGGGCACAGCCTCCATCCGAGCAAAGCTGAAAGCTTGAGAGGAAATCCTGGGAAAGGGAGGGGCGCACCCAGGCGAGGGTGAGGGTCCCGCACGCGTCGGCGCTGCAGGAGGAATGGGGAGTGAGGCTTGCTGCGGCGCGGTGGTGAGTTCTGGGCGGCTCTCGAAGTCTGGGCCGGTCGGGCTTGATGGAATAGCGACAGCAGCCGCGGCGTTCTGCGCCTGCAACACGGAGACAGGGACAGAGCCCCCCTCCCAGCGAGCCCCCCCTTCCAAGCGCCTCAGGTCTGGGCGCCCCCAGAAAGCACTCCGGGGGGGCAATATCAGCCGCCGGACGTAACAGGGGGCAACCCTGGTGGCCAGAGCTGCAAATGAGTTGACGCTTGTAGAAGCAGAGCATCTCGCTTCTACGAAACAGATTCCTGAAGGCGGCGGTCCTAGTAATGCCATGGCAGCCGATGTGGCATCGCCATTCCGTCAGTTGAAATGAGCAGAGCTCCGAGAGCACAAAAAAATACTCGTAACCCTGTTGGCTTCGCAAAAAATGACGGGTAACCCTGTTGGCTCATACGCCGTTAAGTCCACGCAAGCGACTGGGCCGTGGCGACAGGCTCGCCTCGATTCTAATCCGTTCGGCATATCTGCAATGGTTCCGGATACGACCAGATATCCACCGAGGGGCCCTCACGTCCCACACAAAGCTGGAAAGCGCGGCCAGAAAAACACAGGGTCTAGAAGCGATAACGAGTCAGCAAAAGGCGTCGCCGGACACCTTGCTTGCACGTCACAAGCCGTTCCGAGGAATTCCTCAACAGCTCCGAATGATGAAGGGGGGCTAAGAGCACGCCGTAAGCCCCGCAAACGGCTCACAAGCACACGCCCGGCTGCTCCGGAGCCGGCACTCCGGCCACAGAGAGCTGATGCACAACACCTCCCTGGCCTCTGCTGCACTGCCCCAGGTTGCTCCCTCCTGTTGAGTGCCTGTCAACCCCCTAGGTGTTTCGCCTCGACGTTCCGGTGACAACCGCGCCATCTCCCCCTCGTAACACTCCAATCCACCCCCCAACCACGCTGCCCGGCTCATGCACAGCATGCTCGGCTGTGGCGGTCGAGCTGCCTGGCTCACCTGAGTCAGCAGAGCGCGCCGGCCCGTGGTAGCGCGCCCAGCTCCGACCACCTCCGCCTCGGAGCTCCCTTGGTCATTCCACGCCTCTCGCCGCTCGGCCGCCGGCACCTCTGGCTTTGATGCAGGGTTCAATACTGCGGCCTCCGCCTCCGCTTCCGCCTCCGCTTCCGCCTCCGTCAGAAGTGCATTGATGTCGCGGGCCGGAGGACGGGACCCAGGAGGTGGCGGGGATGACATCTGTGGGGTGTCCTGTGGCCAGACACGTCGAAACCCATCTCCCAGCACTCCCCTCAGCAAGGATCAGATCCAACGGCTGAGACCGGAAGCCTGCCTGCTGGTGCCGTGGGACAGAATATATCGGACAGTGGAAGGCAGGCGCTCGCAGCCATGCATCGCATGGTGGCAGGCCCGCGGAGCATCCCGCCGGGTGAAGCTTTGCAGGTGTCAGCATCCCCCGCTGCTTGAAACGAGGTCGGCCCGTGTGGGAGCCGAACCTCCCCCACAGTCTCCGCCGGTCATGCGGCCACACGCCACGAGGCGGACCGGTAATCTACCCAGCAGGCTGCAACAGTATGTGGGAGAGGCGCTCGTGTGACAGGGAGCAACGCGGCCGGCGCGATGGGGTGCCGTAAGGGGAAAGCAAGGGGGGCAAGCCCTGCGTGCAGGGCGAAACATCCGACGTCCATCCGAAGCGAGGAGCTTTTAGTGCCCACTCGCACGGGCTGCCCTCACCCTTTTTTTCAACAAGCGATCTGCACATCGAAGAGAGCAGACCCGGGGAATAGCCTGAGGGTGCCAGGAGGGGGTGCCAGGAGGGGGCAGGGGACTGGTGGGAAGCAAGGAGGGCGGAGCACCTGGCTAAAGGATGCGAAAGAAGAAGCGGCGGAAGCGGTTGCGGAGGGTCTCGGCGGGGTGGCAGCCGGAGATACAGCGGCTGGGGCAGCGGGGTGAGGCGAGGCAGAGGAATGGGCGCTGCTGGGCCGGTTAGTCGTAGAAGGTGCGCTGCCAGTGCGCGTGCTGGAGGGGTGCGCACTGGACGGGCGCGCAGAGGGCAGCAGAGGTGGGCGCAGAGTGGGCGCGGGTGGCTCGGCGGCGGGTGTGGGGGCAGCGGGAGGCATGCGTGAAGAGGGGTGTGCGCTGGACGGGCGCGCAGAGGGCCGCGCAGAGGTGGGCGCGGGTGGCTCCGCGGCGGCGGGTGTGGGGGCAGCGGGAGGCATGCGTGAAGAGGGGTGTGCGCTGGACGGGCGGGCAGCGGGCTGCGGTGCAGCGGAGGCGCGGGAGGAGGGGTGCGCGCTGGCAGGGCGAGCAGAGGAAGCAGAGGTGGTCCGCGCGGGCGCTGCCGGCGGCCGGGTCTTCGCGGCACTGCCGCAACCCACGCCCACCCGTCCCGAGCACACCCACGACTTAGATCCTTCCCGCGTCCTCCCCTCACGGGTGCATCCGAGTCTCTTCCTGGACGGTGCCTCGAGCAACAGGCGGCCTGGCGGGAGGCCTCAGGCTGTCGGGGAGGCGCAGAGAGGAGCCCCGCAATCTGCGGTTGATGATTTGCCGTGATGACACGGTGCGCCTGCCCGCACCAGAAGTCTTAGTGAGCAAAGCCTTTTTTGAAGGAAGGGGGCGCGGCGTCGTATCTCCGCGCCCCTCAGCTGGCAGCGCCCTGATCGCAGGAACACCGCGGGCGGGGGGAGCACGTATCATGGAGCACGGAGAGGGAGCAGGGGGGTGGAGTGCCTGCTTGGGCGAATCTTCTTGGAGGATGATTTGTTCTCCTTGTCCTTATCCTTGCTCTTTTCCTTCTTCACTTTCTTCAATTTCTTCGTCGTCGCATCTGTGCCAACTGCGCCGCGCTGCCTCAGCCCTCTTGCCTCCCGTCGCTCACCAAATACCAAATGGCGGGCTCGCATACCCCTGGGTTGGGTGCCCTCCTCTGCCCCCTCCACCTCGTATCTTAAGAATCCTATGCTGTCGTCGCGCAATGTGGTTCAGACTGTGGAGGACGAGTAAAGTGCTGGCCGGTCGTTAATAACGGTCAGGGAGTTGGTGCAGGCTCAGTGTGACATGAGCTTGATGTGGGATCTGACGGTGTAAGATGAGCTTGCTGTGGGATCTGACAGTGCGAGGCGAGCTTGATGTGGGATCTGACGGTGTGACATGAGCTTGATGTGGGATCTGACGGTGTGACATGAGCTTGATGTGGGATCTGACGGTGTGAGATGGGCCGATCAAGCAAGGGATTGCTGTACGCAGAAGTGCAGCAAGCACTCGGACATGGCAGCCCGCCGGACCCAGGTCAAGACGCACCGCGCCGGACCCAGGACGCCGCGAGGACGCTCCCGGGAGCCACGTGGCCTCCGGTGTGCGAGGGCGGTCAGGAAGAGGCCCACCTGCGCCGGGGGCGGAATCCTGCGGTGCCAGCATGACTGGCCCCGGCTCCTCTATGGGCTCCTCCGGTGGCAGTGGTGGTGGGGTGGGGGGAGGTGATGAAGGGGCATTGACCACCGCCGCGCGGGACGCTACGAGCTCTTGGCGGACCAGCCAGCCGCGCACATGCTTCTGAATCTGAACGCAGCGCTCCCCACAACCGCCCCGCCTTCCCCATCTCAGCCCAGGCCGGCACCAAGCTGTTAGGGGCATCACATCGCCCCGGCGTGACATGGGGCGCACACGCCTCTGGACATGGGGAGACCCAGGCCCGCCTGCCTGCATCTGCGAGGACCGCCGGATGGGTGACAGGGCGAAGATCTCACCGTCGTGGCAGCTGTGGTCTCTCGCCCCAGACGCATCAGTGCTTCTGCCTGTGTGACCCAAATCCCCCTTTCTCCTTGCCGTCAGCGGCCGGCCGAGTCCGCACCCTCAGGAGACCCTGAGTGCCTGCCCACAACGTGGGGATGCGCGGGGGCGGGGAGGGGAGAAGGGGTGCGTGGAGGGGGAATGGCAGAGGGGATGCAACCTGGGAAGTAATGGCGCAGCGGGCATTGAGGGGAGACACACCTGCTGTGCTGCAATCTCATTGGCTCGGCGCTTGTTCAGCAGCCGGTTCTCCTCCTCCTGGAGCCGCTCCATGATGACACGCTCCTCTTCGCGCCGCTCCGCAGCCACCCGGCGGCCCTGCCGCAGCCCTCCCCACCCCCCAAACCCCCACCCACCTGGTGAGACGAGCCTCCTGCGATCCCGGGGCGGCGAGCGGTCCAGGCGCATCCCGCAGCTCCGCGCGGTCGCAGCGCCCTCTTGAGCTCGGCCGGCCCCGGCGCAGTGCATGCTGCATGGCCGACAGCTTGCGCTGCTTGCGACTCGGCAGAGTGTGTGCGCTGCCCCCTTGAGCCTGACCGTAGCCATCGGCAGCACGGCGCTCCGACGCTCCGTGTGGGTCACCGGCGAGAGAGGCGGAGAAAGAGACAGGTGGCGCGCCGTCAGAGGGCCGCGCAGAGATCGGAGGTGCCACGCCGAGATCAGCATAGAAAGTGTGGCAACAGCGGGGAGGCCCTTGTGTCAGATGGCTTACCCGCATGCCCCGGTAGCAGCGCTGGATGTGGGCTGCAGCGGCCAGCCGTCGCGCCTCCTCCGCCAGCCGCACCTCCTCCCGCCGGATCGCAACCCGATCCACCGCCTGCGAGCCCCCCACAGCCAAACTCGACCCAGACCAAGCCCCGAGAGCCCTCCCGGGAACCCCCCGGGAAGGGGCGGTGCATCAAACCACTCGGCAGGCACACCTTCGTCCCTGCGCCAGTCCAACAGCTGGGCGGCTACAACACGCAGGATGAAGGGCGGGTTGGCGCCATCCAGCGAAAAGGCGGGAGCGCACCCAGCAGCGCCGCATCTCAGACTGAACGACCGTGGCCGCGCGACCCTTGCGGCCGTCCGGATCGTAGATCCAGCGCCGCTTCTGCAGAGCCCCCTCCAGCCCCCTCCAGCCCCTGCCCACATGAGCTCCTGGCCGCACGTCAAAGCACTGCTGCGGATGGCCAAGCCCAGCCAAAGCCCTCCGCCAGGCGCCAGGAGCGCTCAGCCTGCTCACGTGCGTAACGCAACCGTCGATGAGATGTCCGCCCATGCTCATCGGAAGGTCATTGGTCATCCCGGAATGCCCTCAGGCTCGGGAGGCTGCACCCTTCAATCTCCTCAAAGTTTGGAGTACGAGTCAGTCCCGGTGAATGTAAATCGAAGCATTACCTTCTACTGCCCCGAGTGCGTTCACTCGCAGCTCAGCGCCTCCTATTGGCAGACGCTCGAGCGCGCCATGGAGCATGACGCTGCTCTGGCAAGCAATCTGACGGCGAAGCGAGAAAACTGCATCCTGTGGCCTGGATTGAAGGGGTGACCGCAGTGGCACAAAGCAGAGTACTTAGAGGAGTGAGCACGCTCCCGTCCGAGGGCTTGGCCGGCCGGACAGCGGCTCCCTGTCGGATGAAGCGGGCGGCAGAGGTCCGCCGAGAGGGCTCCAGGCGATGCGGATCTCTCTGCCGGCAGAGCGTCATGCATGGATGACATGCGGGCACCTCGCAGCAGCACAGCCCGGCACATGAAGCGCGATGAGCACGTGATATCTATACATGGGGGCAAGAGACAAAGCGGGGGAAGGGAGAGGGGCGACCGATCGAATTCGCGGAGGGAGGGGCGCGACTGATTGAATGCACCAAGGGAGTGGGGCGACTGATTGAATGCGCCAAGGGAGGGGGGCTTGGGGGGCGAACCAGTGCCTCCCGTATCGCCTCTTGGATCAGCATCACCTGTTGCCACCAACCGCCAAGCCCGAGCAATAACCTGTTTGACCCTTGCACCAGTAGATCGAAAAGGAGGGTCACGCACACGTGGCATGGCATGCGCATCGACCTCCGGGGAGGCGCGGCGCCACGGGTTGGGCTGCACCTTACGCCGCACCGGACGGAAGGTGTGCCCAGACCGCTGCAGACCCGACGTGAGCCTGCCCCCTCCACCCCCCATGGTCAACCCCACCGGCTGGAATCAGGGGGGCGGCACGGGCATCAGGGACGACCAACAGAGGGTTCAGAGTCTTGCACTGAGAGGTCGCTCTAGCACTGCTCTGGTAAGACCCCCCTGAGGTGGGCCCCTCCGGCGAGGACCCCCAGCGGCTTGGAGGCTTCAGGCGCAATTACTCCGCGGTGGCCACCGATTGGCTCACGCGATGCGGCTCAAATATGCACTCGTAAACTTGCTGGCACACGCCAGGGCGATCCCCGGGTGAACTGCGACCAATCACCTTGCTGCACCTTCGCATGAAGCCCGTCACTCCCAAGGGATCTCTTGGTGACACTCGTGCCATCCGATGAAAGCGCCACAGTGCCGAGGCGTGTGCAGCTTAAATCGTACCACGGATAGGGTTTCCACCCCGTTTGGCCTCAGTTCTGCATCACCGTAGATTCCCTAACAGGTTCGATGCCCCAACGGCCGCGACTTTCTACCTCGGTGCTCGGCTTTCAGACTCTTCGGCCCTGAAATAGTTTTCTACTCGGATTTCTGGCCCGATCACCATCGGTCGTAATCAGTTTCAGCGTGCGCTATCTAACATACTTTCTGGCCAATCAGCAGCAGCGGATGCCTGCATGCAGATTTGCTGATAGGGTTTCTAGTCCGACCGGTTACAGTTTCGGCCTCGGAGGTTCTCTGATGGCGTGTCTGGCTCCTAGCGCGGGTGGCCTCAGTTGCTACCTCACTGTCGGGTGCATCCCAGAGGTCGCGGTGCCTCGGCATGCTATTACTTGGGCCTCCTTGTGGGGCATCCAACCGGATCTCCGGCTCGACCGGCTTCAGTCTTGCCGGGTGCGCCACGGAGGTTCACCCCGCGCCACGCAGGCGGAGCGGACGCCAAGGCAAACGCACGGCATGTGCTCACAAAGGGGCAGGCAGGTCCCAGGACAGGGATAACTGAAGGGGTGTGGGAGGCCGAGGAGGAGACAAGGAGACAGCATCGGGCACAGCTGATGGCTGATGGAGGGCAGAGGTCAGAGAAGCCCGAACAGACGCACACCCAGTATCGTCTCGCCAGTATCATCTCGGCTAGGAGGAGGCTGATGGGGGAAGGGAGGCAAGGGGTCCATGTGGAGCGATGCGCGGCCTTGGCCCTCCAGTTTGGCAGAGCCAGAATCGGCCGCAGGAAGTAGCTCCAAATAGACTCGAGCAGGGCGGAGAGGCGGAGATTGAGAAGCTGACGCACTGATGGCGGCGACGAGCCAGGCCTCGGCGATGGCCGTGCTCCGCCAGCTTCAGCCACACATAGTATGAACACTGCCCTCGACCCCCATCCGGCCCCCCCACAGGCCCGCCACGTCAGCAAAAAGCTCATCCGAGGTCAGGAGGGAGAGGCCCGCGTAACCCCACGTGCAGCACCGCACGCACGCCAGCGCTGAGGCAACGTCTCCGATGCGATCTCCGATGCGAAGGAAGCACGCGCGTGCAGGCGCATGTCCAGGCAGTCCGGTGAGCCTGATCAGCCAGAGGTCGCCTCCGCGCCTTCCACTTAAGCCAGAAAGAAATGGATGACCCTCTCGGCACAGCCCCTAGAGTCGATCAAATGAATCATAACCCCTACGAGTAAAACGCCCGGCGCGCTCACTCGTTGGAGGGAGATGAACATCTCAGAGCTCCTATAGGTGCTGGCTCCACTTGGCCAGACACGGCGCTCAACGTGTCACACAAGGTGACGGCGTGCGCCGCTGCAGCACCGAGGACTGCGCCAGAGAGAGGTCTCGTGGCGGCGGCAGCACACGCCCGGTATTGAATCCCGAGAGAGCTGGCGGGGCATGCTGGTGCAGCCAAAGGGCGGACAGCTTCAAGGCAGCTTCGAATGCTTTGACGGGCGAGGCACGCCCTCAGTCCGCCAGGGACGCGGCGCACTGCCTCGGAGCCACTGGCGCTTCTGGCGGCCTGCGGTGGGAAACCTTCGAAAGAGCCGGCAGAATGGGGCCAGGCGGCATACTGGGGCTGTCATAGGGGCACAGGGGCGTGACATCTTCGTCCAAGCAGGCTATTTGCCGGGGCGCACCAACACTCGGGCTTGGAAGCAACGCCAGCCACGAGCTAGCACGGTGGCCGCTTTGTCCCGGGTCGCCTGTACCCCTACCAGCTGCCGCCGGTATTGTCGCGTGCGCCATGCACGGCCTGGCGGTCGCCCCCATTTCACCTTCCCCTCAGCCCCCCCAGCCATCCCTGCTCCGGCAGCTGCCAACTCCGCCCCAAAGCTACTTCCTTCGGCAGATGGCGCATCCGCCCCCGCTGCAGCATACCCCATATGCATGCTTGGGCCTGAGGCCTCGACATACATGACATCACGCAGGCATCCCTGAAGCCCAACTCAAAGCGAACCTCCTGGCCCCCCTCTATGCCCAAACCCCAGACCCCTTGCCGTCCAGGCCAATACGGATTCCGCAAGAGCCAAGGTGGCGCGATGTCAGCACAGCAGCAACGCGCGCGCGCCACTGCCCGTCGCCACTGCTTGGGCCGGCTGGCCGGAGGCGGGGACAAACCGATCTTCAGTGAAGCGAAGTGCATCTCCTCTAGTCGGCGGCGCATCAGATATCCACGGAAGATACGCTGTATGGCCAACGCGGCGGGCTCCCTCCGCACCTGCCCCGCGCCATCCACAGCCGCCCCTGGCTCAGTGGCTCAGTGGCTCAGTGGCTCAGTGGCGCAGTGGCTCAGTGGCGCAGTGTTTCAGTGGCGCAGTGGCTCAGTGGCGCAGTGTTTCAGTGGCTCAGTGGCGCAGTGTCTCAGTGGCGCAGTGGCACAGTGACTCACTGGGGCAGTGGCACAGTGACTCACTGGGGCAGTGGCACAGTGGCGCAGTGTCTCAGTGGCGCAGTGTCAGTGGCGCAGTGTCTCAGTGGCTCAGTGGCGCAGTGGCTCAGTGACTCAGCGGCACAGTGGCACAGTGGCTCAGTGGCTCAGTGGCGTGCTGACTCCTGCTCCCGAGGATCACACCCAGACGCAGCTGGTGGGCCATCTGGGCACGCGGCGCAGCCTGGGCACGCCACTGCCTCTTGGCTCTGCCTACCACGCTGCGTCAGCTGAGCCTTCACGGCATGCCCGGGTCCGCTACCGCCATCCGGCCGTTCACAACACGCACGGCTCTGCGACCTGCATCTGGCCGTTTACGACATGCCACCATCTGGCCGTTCACAACACGCGCGGCTCTGCGACTTGCACCTGGCCGTTCACGGCTCATACACGGCTGAGCGAGCGGCATCGACGGCCCAGCCCCTATCCGGGCCGTTCTCAGCCTCGGTCAGACCTCGTCCATGAATGAAAGCATCAGTCAGGAACAGCGGAGGGCATTGAACATGTGATTACTCCCGGCCGCACAACGCACCTCTGCCAGATCTTCCGCAATGCGCTGGGTCAACAAATTGTACCAATATCGCACCCCGTACATGTCATAGAAGTCCATCCAAGGACCTGTTGCCGGTAACACTGCAGAAACCGGTCCCAGAAATCCCCATATTTAGCTTATTTCCTGCCCTCGAACATCTCCCTCGAGTCCATCCTTAAATCACTCGCGGACCCAAGCAAGGAGCAGCTGACAACCGGGAAGCTATATGAGCGGAAAAGAAGCAACACCAGCAGCCTGGTGGTGGTGGAGTCTCGAGGGGGAGGGGAAGCAGCGAGCACAAGCTGCTGACCTTGAATGCGGGGAAGCAGAGAGCACAAGCTGCTGACCTTGAATGCGGGGAAGCAGAGAGCACAAGCTGCTGACCTTGAATGCGGGGAAGCAGAGAGCACAAGCTGCTGACCTTGAATGCGGATCGTGGACCCATCCTGCGCCACGTCATGCCGGAAGTGGACGGAGGCGTTCTCATAGTGCTCCAGCTGCACCGAGAGGTACGGTGGCCGCTTGCCTCGCTCGCGCTTGAGCTGCCCACGTGCCCCCCTCACCCCCTTTCCCACCTGAGCACGCCACCTCCACCCGATGCCCACCTCGCCTCCCGACGGCATCTTGCCCTCCTTCCTTTGGCTGCTGGGGGCTCCCATTTCATCAGGCCCATCAGACCGTGTTCCTGGACATGTTCTGGTATGGCGGCGCCACAGGTAACGCCGTCCTCCATCTCCACCACATGTGGTGTTGTCAGGATTTGCGGGGCATCGCCGGCGCGCCTCTCTTCTATCCCCGCCAAAAAAATTGCATTGGGTCAGGTGGCCGTTGCTGGAGGTACCAGGTCACGGAATATGTCATCTGCAGGGTGGTCATCAGTCGTGGCGCCTGTCTCGGAGTTCTGGTACAGCACCTCACCGTCAGGCTGCACGAACTCCTCCTGCATGCCCCAACCTCCGCACACAGCTTCACCGCCTCAGCGTCACATGCCTGCACTTGGATCCAGAGAGCCGCACCATGCGACATACAGCCCGGCACCGCCACGCAAAGCGCACCATGCGACATACAGCCCGGCACCGCCACGCAAAGCGCACCATGCGACATACAGCCCGGCACCGCCACGCAAAGCGCACCATGCCTGCCTCCTCCCTTCACACATGGCCGCACAGGGAGTTCGCAGAAGGTAGCTTCAAGGTTTCCGTGGAGGGACCGGAAATAAGGTGAGTGCGGAAGTCGGAGACGTTCTGTGGTGGCTAGTAGTACCCAGGAATCGGGCAGAGGCTCCAGAATTGCCAGCTTGGCAATCCACAAGAGATGCGGCTCCTGCCCAATAGCCACCCACCGCCTCCGTCAACGAGCAAGCCCAGCAGTGCAAAGCCATCTCAGAAGGGCTCAGGCAGCTTACGAGCCCTCAACTCCGTAGCCGCCCACCACATCGCCTCTCAGCCCTCAACTCCGTAGCCGTTAACCACATCGCCTCTCAGCTCACAACAAGGGAGCTGTCCACCAGATTGCAGCAAATTCGCCAGTAGACTTCTAGTCTTAACCCACTCTGGACAAGGAGCGCCCAAACAAAGGCCTGTGCCATGGATCTGGTGAGCTACGCGCTCCGAGGCATCTGTGACATCTGTGCGGCATCGTGGGCTTCTTCCTGCGAGCAGTGACGTCTGCGTGAAGTCTGCGAATCTTGCTCGTGGCAATTAGGCTTGCTCTTCTTGTAGGCGGTGTGGTGACGTGTGCGGCTGGGTGCGGTGCATGACGCCTCTGCAACACATCTGCGGCATGGCCTGCCTCGTGGGCAGTGGGCGGGCGATCCGCGGGGAAACTGAGGGGAGCGGCGGGCCAGGCTGGCCATACCGTCGTAAAGCTGATGCCCATGTAGTCGGCCATCTCCCGCACATCCAGCGGTCGCTCGATGGGCTCAAGCAACTCGAAGATGGTCAACTCATCGACCGGCAGAGAGCGCCGCTTCTGGTCCTTGAAGTGGGTCACCTGCAGACGGAGCCTCAAAGCCCGGCGCCGGCATGAGCTTGAACTGAACCTTGCGCTTGACGCTCCTTATGGCCATGCCGCGGGCTGGCTATGCACCACGACGACTCCACCACGTCGTGGCGCAACATCGTTGAACACCATTGACAGTATCAGCCTCGCAAACTGTTGCCGTTCTTATATCACATAACCCCCGCCCCTACCTGCTGCCCTGCTTATAGCACTTCGCCCGCCCACACCTGCTGCCCTCCTTGTAATATGTGTCCGCGCTACATCCCTGTTTCCTTGTAGCACGCGACCCCCCTGACACATCTGTTTCCTTGCAACACGCGACGCCGCCCACATGCCTGTCTCCTTGCAACACGCGACGCCGCCCACATGCCTGTCTCCTTGCAACACGCGACGCCGCCCACATGCCTGTCTCCTTGCAACACGCGACGCCGCCCACATGCCTGTCTCCTTGCAACACGCGACGCCGCCCATGAGTCTGTCTCCCTTGCAACACGCGACGCCTCGCCCCACATGCCTGTCCCTTGCAACACGCGACGCGCCTACATGCCTGTCTCCTTGCAACACGCGACGCTTCACATGCCTGCTCCCTTGCAACACGCGACGCCGCCCAATATTATCCCCTGGGTCTCCTCTTTTTGCAACACGCGACGCCGCCCAATATGCTGTCTCCTTTGCAACACGCGGAACTCCCCTGGGCTGGGCGGTGCATAATCCCACCGCGTGCCGTGTACTTGACTGGTGAATTATCGCTGTAGTGGACATCGGTGCCGGATGCGGATTAGAAGCAAGTGGATGATCCCTCTTGTGGACAGTCTAATCGCGGGCCATGCACTTGACTCAACGTTGCAGACGCCTCGAGAGCGGCGGCCGCGAGGTTGAACTCGAGGGATTCGGTTTGAACTGGGCACCCTATTCCATGGCACGCGCGGCAGAAGGCCTGGGTGGAGGGGGGGTGGAGGGGGGGGCCACCAGGCCCTTGAAGCGCCCTTCTATGGGATTGACGACCCGATCGATTCTGAGCGTCCCGACACCCCAAAACCGCTCAGCGTCATGGATACTTTGAAGGCGTCTTGTACCTCAAGCGCTTCGGCAGCTGCAGCACCCGGAAGTGAGGGGGGCGATCTCTGCCCCGAGTCACGTCACCTGCTCGATTTGTTGATGTAGTGCGTCACTCCCGCGGGGTCCACGATAGTCTCCCAGCCGGCTGCGACACGGCCCCGTCAGTAGGCGCCAACATCTCGCCCCTTCGCCCACCTTGACCCCGGCGCATACTCGGGCCTGGAGAGGCTCGCACAAAGCCATGCGAGTTGAAGACACGACGAACTCGAGGCAATGAAATGTTCGGGCACTCTCACATCAAAGTTCGCTGCGCGTCTCAAAGAACGGTCGCACGCGTGAAAGCAATATGCAAGAAGGAGCTCAAGATGGTATGGCTCCATGGACGTCAATAGTGGACGACAGTACTGCGATTGACGCGCAAGATACCTGGCAAGCGCGCGTGGAGGTACTCTTCGACTATCCACTGGAGATCGAGGTCGCGCATAGGATCGAGCCCCAGTTGCGCTCCTACCCGAGTGATTTCCTGAAGACACGCGATGCGAACGCAACCCAGAGGCAGGCAGTTTAAAAGCCCTATTCGGGCGCCCGCGGCACCTTGAGCCTTCCGGGAAGAGAAGAGATTGCAGGCACACGAAGGCGTGCTGACCATCCTTTATGAGATCGCGAGGAACGCGACATGTTGAAAATTATTCGCACTGCACTCAATTTCTGCCCAGTATCAGAGACTCTTCAGCGAAGACTCGGGTGTGCGTTCGTGTGACTCAATACGCTGTTCTATGTGTGTGTGCACCGTGAAATCTGCACGCACCGTTTAGCTTCAAAGCGAAAGCTCAAGGTGAAAGTATAACACAAATTATAATTCCGTATACCTGAGCATTTTCGGTGCTGGCGGAGACCGATGTGCGACCCGAGTTTTTGCCAAAGGAGCCCCGGACCGGAGAGGCGCGCGACGGCTGAATTGACTGTATCATACCAATCATCGACGCGCTGGAAGGCACTACTTCACCGTCCATTGAAAATACTGTGACACGGTATGCCCAAAGGGTGCGCGCTTACTTATCAACTTGCGAGGGCGCCAGCTGCAGGGATGGAAGCTGTCAAGAGGGCAACGCCTGCCACTTATCGCAAGTGATAACTCGTATAGGACGTATGTACGTGTCACAGCCGATACAGCAGGATAATTCGCACAAAACCTGCTTAAATTTTGAGGATGCCATCCTCAACTTGCCAACATGTTTCCAAGACGAAAGCGGTACCTTCCGCTAATCAAGACATTCAATTTGCACGTCTGACTCGAGCTTGAAGCTACGACAGGTCGAGAGTCTTCAGTCTTATTTAGAGTCTACTGTAGAGTCTTTCTCTGTAGACGGTCACAGAGCTCAGAGGTCTTCAGATGATTCCATTACATTCGATTGAACATTCCATTGAAACAGCAAACACGATTGACGATACACTTAACACTACGACATATGTCAGATCGAAATCGATAATCAAAATCATTATCGATTATGTGAGAGACTTCATGCGACTATTCACTATGACTTTGACTATCTGCAGATTCGAGCCCTTTTGATCCGGGCTCCCACTCCTGTTCCTGCTCCTGTTATTTTGCCTCTGGGCCCTTGTCTGAAACCAACGCCAAGATTTTTGCGCGAGCCTTGGCGCGTGCGATTCCCTTCTCCGCAGTCTCTGACAAAAATTCCAAGGCAAGAGTGACGGTTTCAGGAAGCTCCACACCTTCTAATTCATTCTTGGCATCAACAAGCGCCAACTGCGACGCAGAGTGTGCCACGAAGTGGTGTTGGGTCTCTAGGAATTGCTTGCGGAGCCCCTTGTCTTTCCCATCATCGTTGCGAGTCAACTCTAGGCGATCGGACCCTGGAAGCTGAGTGAGGTCAACTGCTGCTTCCCACGGACGCTTACGGTCACCAGAAGCCACTTGCGAAAGTCCCTTGAGCTCAGCAAGGCGCGCTGTCGCCCTCTCCATCTGTCGCATCAACTATTCAACTTCTGTTGTGGTTGCGTAAGGTCATCTCCCTCCTGGAACGCAGCAAAGGCGTTCGCGTACGCCGGCTGCGCGTGCAAATCATCAATACGCTTCTGGCACAAAATCGGATCGGTGAACCACTCCATAATCAATATACGAAATACTACTGAAAGTATATGCGCACTGAAAAACTTACGGTGTTAAGGTACTGCAAAAACGGACACTGACTGCAAAAACGGACACTGCCTGTAAAAACGGACACAGTCAATATAGAACGTCCACACAATCACAGTAACACGGCAAGAAGCCGCCTCAGTTCCGAAGCTGGCCTCTTAAGGCCTCCGACTTATCAGAAAACCTCAGTTTTCAGATCTGCTCCGTATGACAGTCATACTGCCTGTCATACTACACCGATCAGAAAACCATCAGTTATTTTGCCACATCGGACTGGCACCTGACGCTCGCCCATGCTCGCGGCGTGCTCACATGAGCGTGGATCAAAAATGGTCTCGCATCCTGTTGGATTGAAATATTCCACCTGGTGCAGCGTCGATCGGGAATATGTCTGTACGATCCAAGCTTTTTGCACGGAATTCAAAATGTCAGATGACAGGTCAGCAAGAGGAACAGGTTTCACCGAACTGTTATCTGATACTCTCGTCCCCAGAGTTTAGACGAGCCGCGCTTCGCGCGGCTACCCGCGATTCGATTCGAGGGCTGCGTTACTTGATGATTGTGGAGCTCGTCTAAACTCTGGTCTTTCTCGTCAAAAGCCAGAATTTAGACGATAAATGTCCAACTTTTTCTTACGGACCTCGGCAGTCGGCAGCTCAACAACGTATTTCGCTCCCGACTGGCTCATGATGCCGATATATTTATGGTGTGAGAGTTGAATATTTTGTTCATAATAGCGATACCTTTTGTTTCGTCTGCGGCAAGTTCTCACTGCAACCTCAAGGACGTCAGCTTAAGCGCGTAGACTTCTCGAAGATTGCGATACTTAATTCACGTGAACGTCATCTTCGCTAGTTCGTTGCATGAGCTATGGAGCTCGGAACCGAGCAAATGAAACTGTTTTGGAAAGGTATTGCACACTCCTCTTTTGGTTTCCGTGTGCTATGTTGGACCTAGGGCGGATGTTTGTTTGGTATTCACGTGTGAACATCGAGCAAGCGCAAGCTCCGCTATTCCTAGGGCATCTTTGATATTTCATAGCATGAGCTACAGATGTCGGAACCGTACAATTCGAAAAGTTTTCGGCAGCTAAGAGTGCCCCCTTTCAGTCTAACTTGCGTACATTAGCCCACACGCGGATGTTTGTGAGCTATTCTAACCACGGTTTGTGGCTGGCTGGTGCATTGCAGATAATTGGCCATCTTAGATATTTCTTCGAGGGAGCTATAGAGCTCGGAACCGAGCAAATGAAACTGTTTTGGAAAGGTATTGCTGGAATTGTCACACCGCTCACTTTTGTGACTCTTCCCGTAGTAGTGTTTATGACTGTCACCCGAACCCGAACCCTAACTGTTTATGCCCATATAACGGGTTAACTTATCAGCTTTAATACATTCTGAGAAAACCTTCACTGAGTGAATATATCCCGAGTCCTAGGGGTATATCCAACAGGTTTGGCCCCACTCACTCTTTATTTAGACACTGCGAATTTTAGCCATGTCTGGCTAAACAACGACGCTTGAGATGGAGTGAGGGGCTCCACTAGAGGCGCGGCGGAGCGGTATGGCCTAGCTGATGCCTGGTTGATTGGACTTACGGGAGGCTTGTGCACGAGGCGGACTTCATTTTCCTCGCTTCGCGTTGGTTGACGTTGGAAATTTTGGTCGGATCCGACACCACTTTCCTTGGCCGCGTCACTCTGCATCCACATGCACGTGGGGAGATTTTTACGCCACGGCTTTCCCTTGTTTTCCTCGACAACCGCATTACGACTTTTGGCCGCCGCTCCTTCCGCACCTCGTCCCATTTTCCCTCACTTCGTCTCTACAGTCTCTTTCACCATGGTTGCGACTAGATTGACTTCAAGTATGGCGTTTCGCCGACGCTCTTTAGCTACGATTTTCGACTCCGCTGCTGCCCGTAATTCCGTCACGCCGGCTACGCCGGCACCTGCCGGTGTTCCGGCTGCGAACTCCGCTCAAGCTGTTTTCTTGGCGGGTGTTCGCTCTCTCACCCGTGAGCGCTTCGACGAGAGCGTGGCGAAGCACGTGATCCGGAAGTGTTTCCGTGAGAAACATGACCGTTTCACAGGAACGGAGTCCAACGCGCAGGTGCTTCTCTCCAAGCTGGTGCCTGCCCTCCAGGAGGCGTTCGAAGCGCAGGATGCTTTGTTTGCGCCGATGTTCGACTTGGAGGACTCCACGTTGGCCGTACGTCCCGAGGCCAACAAACTTCTTTTTTCAACGCTCGAGCTCATCGTGTGTCCCGCCTCTCCAGCGGGTGACTGGCTCGAGGCCTCTGCGACGTTGCACCCGCTGGACGGCAAGCGAGCCCTTCTGGAGTTCGCACGGCGTCTGCTGGACTCCGGTGCACCCTTCCAGGGGACATCGGACCTCCTTGGCGTCCGCTTGAAGGCCCACACCGACCCGTCCGAGTCCATCACGGACTTCAACGCGGCCTTGCGGTCTGCCAAGAGGCGCAACACTCTCGGCGATGACGAGGTGAAGGAGCTGTTCCTCGCAGCGCTGGACCCAGGATTCTACGCGCGCCGGTGGTGTCGCGACTCTTCACACACCAGCAGCGGGCGGCCATGGACCTCCTCACCATTCAGCAATGGGTCCTCGAGTGCTACGCCCGACACGTTGCAGCCGGTACGCACACTGCCTCATTCACCCTGTCCGCGGCGGCCGTGGCCATTGACGGCGACACCTCGCAGCTGTCCGACCTCACGGCCATCATCCTCGACGTGAAGCGGCAGCTAAATAAAGGTCCTCACGGACAAGGTCAACGGGCGGGGTTTTACCCCGCGAGCGGACAAGAACAAAATCGGCAACGGGGGAGGCGGCTCCGGTGTTCGTTTTGCGGCAGGTGACCTCCCGACGGGGGGGAACTGGCCGCAGTCGCAGGTGAGGAAGCGCGTTGCTTTCCACAAGGGCAGCGGTGACTTCATCCCGTTCTGCCAGAATTCAACGTGCAAGAAAGACGAAGCCCGCCACTGGCACCGCGACTGCCCGAACGGCGGGAAGCACGGCGCTGGGGGAGGCTTCCACAGCTTCTCCCTCGGTGACATCGAGAACGACTTACTGGCGGAGCAGTTTCAGACGGCCATGGACGAGCACGACGGCGAGCGGTTCGATGCGCTCTGCCTTCTAGCGGGAGGTAAGCCGGAGATGCTCGACGGCGTTTCGGCGTGTGCCTTCGGGCTCGAGCCGGAGCGGGAGGACGGTGCGTTGCAGGACTTCCTACCCTACTGCCAGCCTGCCACCCACATGGGGGGCTTCACAGTGGGTGGTGTGGCAGAGGGCATCTCGGCTGCCGCTTGCACGCATGTCCGCGAGGACACACCGCCGGCGCCACCGCCGATGGCAATCACGCATGTTTACCCGGACGAGTCGGAGGCGCCCGACGTCGGTGACATGATGCCGGTGGACCCCATGCACGCGCACGAGCCTGACCTCTGCTTTGCGGACCGGATCGCGCGGATGGGGCGACTCTCGATCACGGCTGAGGGCAAGGACTTGGCGATGCGGTACATGCACGCCGAGTCGGAGACCGACTCTTGCGACGGCGACGCGGACGGGTCTGCAGCTGGGTATGACCCTATTGACGGTGAGGATGCGGTCCCGCAGCCTCTGGCATCTCGTCGGGGATGCGGTGCGCCGCCTTGGGGGTTTGGCCGCTCTTCGGCGATTGCGGTGATGTTGTGTGCATTCTTCTGTGTTTGCGCCACCGCGGCGCCAATCTCGGCTGCCACTCTTGGCGAGGCATGTGCACCGGACCACACCGGCCTGGAGGTCGGTGGTGCTGCCGAGGCAACCACCAGCGAGCCTGCATTCACTTCTGCAGCACCGGCTGCTATTCCGCCGCGCCGGCACGGCCGGCACCGTGCTCGGCAGGGGCTTCACAATGCGCCGATCGGGCTTTATATCCCGGTACACCCGCCCCCTCCACCGCTGTATTGGGATGCCCCACCGTCACCGGACTATTCACCGGGCCCGACTACTAACGAGGAGGACGGGGAAGATCCCTCGCACGACGATCGAGACCTTTCAGATTTCTTCTGTGGCTCTACGAATGATTCAATCACGGCATCGACAACTTCAATTCACGGCACCATGGCTGTGCTGCGGAATGGCACAGCAGTGCCACCGCCAACTAGTGGCTAGCAAGTTAATCATGCCGCTCCTGCACAGTGAAATTGACAGTAGCTGTATGTGCAGAGGGGTCCGATCACGGGCCGGATTTCAGAAGCAGCTCTTGACTGGGAACAGCCCTGCCAGAAAGGACAGGCCTTCCCTTAGAACTCAGTTTCCACCGCTCTAGATGTTGTTTGTTCACAGGTTTCAACTTCGGCTGGCCGGTCACCACACTAGGTGGTGTGCTGGAATTGTCACACCGCTCACTTTTGTGACTCTTCCCGTAGTAGTGTTTATGACTGTCACCCGAACCCGAACCCTAACTGTTTATGCCCATATAACGGGTTAACTTATCAGCTTTAATACATTCTGAGAAAACCTTCACTGAGTGAATATATCCCGAGTCCTAGGGGTATATCCAACAAGTATTGCACTCCTCTTTTAGGTCCCGTGGCGTATTGCACCCTAGGGCGGATGTTTGTTTGTTATTCACGTGTGAACGTAGAGCAGGCGCAAGCTCCGCTGTTCCTAGGGCATCTTTAATATTTCATAGCATGAGCTACAGATGTCGGAACCGTACAATTCGAAAAGTTTTCGGCAGCTAAGAGTGCCCCCTTTCAGTTTAACTTGCGTACGTTAGCCCACACGCGGATGTTTGTGAGCTATTCTAACCACGGTTTGTGGCTGGCTTGTGCATTGCAGATAATTGGCCATCTTAGATATTTCTTCGAGGGAACTATAGAGCTCGGAACCGAGCAAATGAAATTGTTTTGGAAAGGTATTGCACTCCTCTTTTAGGTCCCGTGGCGTATTGAAGCTAGCCCTAGCGGGCTTGCCATAGCCACACATTTTCCCTAGAAGTTACCCAAAATTTTTTGCTCAATTTTTCGATGAAGCACCCAAATTTTTTGGCAATTTTGAGAAGGCACCCAATTTTTGATAAAAAATTTCTTGTCCATATTTAGCTATAAGCATGCGGGGAAGGCTCTGCGCGGAGGGTTTGAGGCTTGGAGGCGCCCAAGGCGGTGGGGCGGTGGCTAGGAGGGGCGGAGGCGCGGACGGGCGGAGGCGCGGAGTGATAGTTATGTGAAGATAACTAGGGGATGACGAGATAATCCCCGAGTGCGGAGGGTGTGTGACGCGGTATGGGTCCTGAGATGGAGTTTGAGAACCACACGCGAGAAGCCCGTGCGCGTTTTCCAAGGGGTCTCCCGGATGCAGCGGGAGGGCGACCCCTCTGAGCAAACGTCGCTGTGGCCGTGGGCTGTCGGCACAGGCAGTCCACATGAGGCCGGGTGTCTTGCGGGCGTTCTTGACGCTTGCAGGCAGTGCAGTGGTTTGGCGGTGCCTGGGGCGAGTTCCCGTGCGCGTAGTTGCTATTTGGGCAGTGCTGGAGGCATTGAGCTGGCATCTGATGCAACGCCCTTTCCAGAATTGGTGGTGGCGCTGCGTCGCCTCGTGCTGGGACTCACTTCAGACATGGTGGTCACTCGCTCGACGTTATCCCCGCCGTGAGTGCTACGACATTTGGGTGTTATGGGCCCTCGCCGTCGTTTGGTACGCTGGGCTCCTCTTTGTGCACACCACAGGTGTCTATGCCGGCATACGCCACGTTAATGCAAACAATTGGACGGTGGTGCCCCTCAGGGGGGTGGTTATTTCGCTAGCGTGCTGGTCACGCTGTGTTGAGGCCATGCTCCTTATGATCCTCGCCTGGCTTTGGATATGTGCTGGTCTTCATTCTGAAGACGTTGCGCGCCATACTTCTCATGCTGCCGACTTCCCTCTGGACATACGTGGCAGCCGAGTTGGTCGGGGATGGACTGTCCCGTCCTTGCGCTGGTCCCAAGTTTTCCTACTGGGGCGCGTGTCCCTGCCCACTTTGCCCGTCAGGCTTGATAAGCCTCGTTTTGCGGCACGCTGGGCGCAGCTTCGGCGCAATTTTGGGCTGCACCGCGTCGCGCAGGTCGCCTACTTGACGCTCGTCTTCACGCTGGTGGTCTTTGCTGCCGCTGGTGGGAGTTCTCGCTTAACGCACGGGGGGTGGAGAGTGATGGCGTGCTTGTTCGCTTCGAACCCGCCGGTAGCCGCGGTGCGGTTCAACAGAATTTTGCGATTTTTTCTGCTCTTGTGCGGGATTTTGTGGGTCGCCGGCAAGCTGGCAGAGGGTATGCCTGCATGTCGCGATTATGAACAAGGGGCGGCAATGTAGGGGCTGGCGGGGCGTGAGGGTATTGCTGGGTGCTAAAATGGCGGTGTATCTCTGTTGTGGTTGAGTGTGGGGTGTTGTTAGGGATTTTGGGTTTGAGATGTGGGTGCGGCATTGGAGGGCAAGTTTTTTAAATATATAAATTTTCAGGAGCGGTTTTTAGCGCTGCCCGCGCTGCTGCTAGCCACTGCACGTGGTCGAATCCTGAAATTTTCAGGAGCGGTTTTTAGCGCTGCCCGCGCTGCTGCTGGCCACTGCACGTGGTCGAAATGGAAGGGAGAAGGTTGAATTCAGGGTGGACGGGTTGTGAAGCAAGACGCGTGTGACCTCTCTGCTGCCGCGCGTCTCAGGGTGGTGTGTGCGCTCCAGGCGAATCAAGCGTCTGAGTTGAAACGCGCGTTTCAGGCGGTGCGTGCATTTCAGGCGAACGCGTCCTTTCGGGCGAACGCGCCTTTTCGGGCGCAGGGCGGGACGCGCATTGCTGGCGACACAGGTGTTTCGGGCAGATGCGCATTGCAGCGAAACGAGCGCTTCAGGCGAGGTGTGAAATACAGGTGATACGGGGCGGAACAAGCGGTGCGCGCGTCTCGGGTGATACACGTGTTTCAGGCAGCAGGCGCATTGCAGCAAATCGAGCATTTCAGGCGATGCGCACATTTTGCGCGAAGTGCGCCTTTCGGGCGAACACGCCTTTCAGGCAACACGCGCCATCCTGGTGATGCGCGCCATTCTGGGCGAAACGCGCCTTTCAGCTGGTGTGCGTCGTTCAGGCGAGTCGAGCGTTTCGGGCGATACGCGTGTTTCAGGCGACAGGCGCATACAGCGAATCAAGCATTTCAGGCGACGCGCACATTTCGCGCGAAGCGCTCCTTTCAGGTGAACATGCCTTTCAGGCGACACGCGCCATCCTGGTGATGCGCGCCATTCTGGTGATGTGCGCCGTCTGGGCGAAACGCGCCTTTCAGCCGGTGTGCGTCGTTCAGGCGGTGCGCGCCATTCAGGCGAGTCGAGCGTTTCGGGTGATACACGTGTTTCAGGCGCCAGGCGCATTGCAGCGAATCGAGCATTTCAGGCGACGCGCCAATTTCGTGCGAAGTGCGCCTTTCGGGCGAACATGCCTTTCAGGCGACACGCGCCATCCTGGTGATGCGCGCCATTCTGGTGATGTGCGCCATCCGAGCGAAACGCGCCTTTCAGCCGGTGTGCGTCGTTCAGGCGAGTCGAGCGTTTCAGGCGATACACGTGTTTCAGGCGCCAGGCGCATTGCAGCGAATCGAGCATTTCAGGCGATGCGCACACTTCGTGCGAAGCGCTCCTTTCAGGCAAACATGCCTTTCAGGCGACACGCGCCATCCGAGCGAAACGCGCCTTTCAGATGGTGTGTGCCTTTCAGGCGATGCGCGCCATTCAGGCGAATCGAGCGTTTCAAGCGATACACGTGTTTCAGGCGCCAGGCGCATTGCAGCGAATCGAGCATTTCAGGCGACGCGCCAATTTCGTGCGAAGTGCGCCTTTCGGGCGAACATGCCTTTCAGGCGACACGCGCCATCCTGGCGTGATGCGCGCCATCCGAGCGAAACGCGCCTTTCAGACGGTGTGTGCCTTTCAGGAGATGCGCGCCATTCAGGCGAATCGAGCGTTTCAGGCGAGGCGCGAACTTTGCAGCGAAACGCGCATTTCAGGCGATACACGCGTTTCATCGATATGCGCATTTCAGGCAAACGCGCCTTTCAGGGCAGAACGCGCATTTCAGGGCGAACAGGGCGGAACGCGCCTTTCAGGGTGGAACGCGCCTTTCAGGGCAAAACGCGCCTTTGTCAGGCCTTTCATGTGAGGGCAGGAGTCAGGAGTCAGGAGTCAGGGAAATGGAGACAGGAGGTATAAGAGTGAGTAGGGAAGAGCGCGCTTGTGGAGTCGGCGAGTCACTGCTGCCGGTGGGCTGCGAGCTTGAGGGTGACGTGCGTTTGCTGTGGGTCGATACCCACCAGTGAAGTTGGTTTCGTGGACCTGCACACCAAGCCATACAGAGCCTTCACGTCATGCAGACCTGCACACACACACAGACCTGCGCGCGCACACACACACACACACACACACACACACAACACACACACAGCACACACACACACACCCACACACACAGACACAGACCCACACACACAGACCTGCACACACACACACAAACCTGCACACACACAGACCTACACAGACCTTCATTCAGACCTGCACACCGAGCCATTCAGAGAGAGACTCTGTATGGCTGGAAGGGCCGAAAGCAGGTGTCGCAGTTGGCAAGGCACTTGAAAGGTCGCAGAGCTGCGCAAAGCTGGCGTCTCAGGCGCCATGGCTGCGAAGCTCTGCACCCGTGCTGATGAGTCACAACAGAAGCATCCTCAACAAAAGTTGCTGACCCAATCTGCCACAAAGTTTGAAAGACCATGTCAGGCATGCACAAGCTGGCCAGAAGTGCACTGAGCCTATGGCTGCCGTGTCACTCCACGCGCGAGCCTGGTGCCATCACATAGGAGTTCACACACAAGTGACAACAAAGGGAGATCCGAGGAATATTTCAAAACCAACGAAAAGGTTCGGCACCCTGTTAGGTGATACCGTTCCAGCAGAACAAAACAACACTTTGCAATTGGGCATTCACTCCAGGCCCGAGCTGGCGCGTCGCCAACCATGAATTCCCACAACCTGTCATACAGGCTCGTCGGGGAATTCACCGCTGCCAACGCCCACAAGGGTCGAATTCACAAATACAAACACAATGAAAACTGAAGGAAAAAAACATCCGGCTGCAATGCTGTCGAAAGGTTGCAGTCGGGTGTTTGGACTCGAGCTGGCGCGCCGTAAGCCGTGAATTCCCACAACCTGTCACACAGGTCCGTTCGGGGAATTCAACGTTGCCACAGCCTGCGCGGGTCGAATTCACAAAGGTTAACATCATACAAACTGAGGGAAAAACATGGGTGCGGCTACAACCTCGTCAAACAGCAAAAGTCAGGTGTCACGGCTCGAGTTGGCGCGGCTACGGTTGTGCATTCCCAAACGCCGGTCATATATGCCGGTTTGAGCATATTCGGCACGCAAGCCCTGCGAGGTTCGAATTCGCATAGCAAATGGTACAAAATATGGCACAAAAAGGCCGGGCGCATCGCGCACACGCGTGAGTACCGCTGAGAGTGCCTGAGACGGTTCGCCGTCGCGGGTGTGAATTTATGACAAACGCAGCTTCGGGCTATCTCGCCGCTGGGCGCTCAAAGGGAAAAATGCCCCTCTGTGGGAATTCGCGATCGTGTTGTGAATTCGTGAACGTTTTCGGACAGCAGAGGATCTCCAGCGCTGTGGAACTGCGACATGCGTTTCTACTGCTATGCCACGTAAAACATGCCGGGCGGCAACGCGCTTCAGCCGTGCCGGCTCGTAGATTCGCAAAACGGGCACGGGACTAACTTGTACTCGCAGACTGTAGATTCAGGCTCAGGTAAAAGCATGCAACGCAGAAAGGCAAGCGAGCAACACGGGGGCAATTCACAGATAAAACAAGTGCAACGGCACGACTTCGCACATACGTCAGAGTGGCGTGCCGGCACTCTGGGGATCCGAACCAGACTCTTACAAACTGCTAGTGACGAAGCTCTCATGTGGATTCGAAGCATATGTATGTATATATCACATTTAATACTAGGCCACAAGAGGCAAATATCACTGTCCCGCAGAATGGTTTTGAAAGGTTCGGATCTAACTTTTCGAAAGCAGAGCTAGCTAAATACTCAAGCGAGCATAGTGAAAGTCCGTGAATGCCATTGTCGTTTCGGATGCCCTGTGACCATTGGTTCCCAGTGACAGCGGCGTTTGGTGTCAACGCGCGCTTGCGTTTGCCCTGTCATGCATTGCCGAGACGTCATGTGTGGTCGTGTCGTGATGTCACTTCGCGTGATGTCGTGATCGACGCTCTGCGGTTCTCGCGGATCGGCACGGGCTGGTCGCGGCGACGTCGATGTAGCGCTTGGCGAGGCGTCGTGCATGATTTAAACTGGGAGGGCGATCTGAGCAGGAGGGTGAACGTGATATGCTCCGGGCGCTCGAGCGGTCAATGAACTGGGGTAGGACCGTGACTGAGGGGGGAATGACAATTACTGAAAAAGGGGGTCATGGCTGGGGCGTTTGCTGTCGGCCGAGATAGGCGCGATGGGGGCAACTGCGGTGGGGTCTGACAAGGGCTGCGGTAGCGTGACTGAATATGGGGGGTGTGACAAGCCTTTCAGGGGTGCCCGAGGGACCCCTTCTAAGCGTGTTCATAGTTGTGACATATCAACTTAAGTGGGAACATCCATTCAGGAACATCCACTTCAGTGATATTTGTCAACCTATGATTTGTTCTGAGCATAGGTCTGTGGTCTTAAGATTTATCAAAGTGATATATCTTATTTAGAACAAATCTGGTCTTTGCTGGATATAATCACAGCAACTTGACACAGCACATTTATATGTGTGTGTTATCCTTAACACTATTGTCAGATATCATGTAAATACTGATCTGTGTGTTGCATGCAATTGATCTGATCAAGTCTGATTCAACTGTCAATATGCAACGTAGTTGTTGTAGTTGCTCCAGCGATGATATGTGGGATGAGACGAGTGGACTGCACCCAACAGTTACCAGCTGTTTTATGGGTGCAGTATTTTGCCTTCGGGTCTGGAGATAACTCCATCCAGCCCTACAACATGTTGTCTTATCCTGTTCCCTTATGTATCGCCATCATTGACACTTTCCACGCACATGTGTTTGGAAAGTGGTATCCATATTACCATATACAATATAGTTGATCTATTCACTCTGAGTCAGTGAATCTCAACATGTATAATGAATGCTAGTGTATGTGCAGTGTGTAGTACTGCTGATTAGTACTTATGCCAGTGTGTGTGTGTGTTTACTTGTACACACTCTGCAGGATATGTTCTGGGTATCACAATATCCTAGACAATTTATCATGCAAGACAGTCAGCATACCATGTACTGATTACATCTAACATGATATATCAAGTTTAGGGATCATTGTAATTTCATGCTAATCTCATTACAAAATGAGTTGCTGGATAGATTTTACATGAAGCTCAGGTGAGCATTCCATCCAGTAATCCACCATAGAATGTACATGTGATCTGGAGAGCATCTCGGCTCCACCAGGACATGACAAACTAATTATGGTGTTTAAGACTACTTTCAGGCACCCTTTGCTACATGGATTCGAATATAGACTAGCATTCACTGCAATATGCTTATGCTCTATGTACTACAGCTGGTATCGTGATCAAGCTGTACAGTATAATAAAGCATGTACAATTCACAATCAATGCAATCATTCAGCATAAGATATGTGCATGGTATAAAAGTGTATGCACTGCATGTTGATGATTGCTGTGAGTGAAATAAGTGCATGTGTGTGTGTGTGTGCTGATCCGCACACACATGTTGTGAACAGATCATTGTGCTGCTAATAAGCATAATGCCGATGATTAAAGTATTTGTGCAGTCATCAGAACACTTTGGAATTTGCTGCAGTATGATAATAATACATTCACAGCAACATAGTGGTAATGTATCCAAAGCAGTATGTATCCACAGCATAACGATCATGTGTCCACAGCATTCCTGCATGTATACAATCATTCTGCATATGATTTCGACGCGCGTATACATATGTGCTTCTCACTGCATATAAACACATAAAAAATTGTACGCGCTAAAATCGAGCGTTCTTCGCATGTGACGAAATCATGAAGAACGTATATCGTGCTGACAGGCCATAAATCATTGTACGCGCTGGTATTGTAAACATTGCAAAGGAATTATTTGCAAAAATCGCTGATGTACGTCGCATACGAATGCGAGCGCGCTGCTGATGAAAATGCCTATTCTCCCGGGGTTAAGGTGGGTTAACCCACCGTAAGAGCAATTTTGAATGGCCTATAACTCATGCACAAATCGAGTTGAGGCATCGAACCTATGCTTCGGGATAACTATTATGAGTCCTTTCGACCGTAGATACCCTAATATAATGCACTCCACTGATTTATTTCATGAAAATGATATGCCAAGTCGATAGGGTCGACTGGTGGGTTGAGGCAATTGCTTACGGTGGGTTACCAAAAACCGGACGTATTGGTAGGTTCACCTAGGCTATATACCTCATCTCTGATGGCATGTTAAGACTTTTTAAGGTTTGATAATGTGTTGAGGCATCACGATTTATCACATGCATGCCCAAAGTCAAGATAGCCAACCCCCCGCGCGCTAATCCATATTTGGGTATACAGCAAAATATCATGTAAATTGTAGAAGAAATACTCACATTACTCGGGGTAAGCGCATATTAACGGTACAGTAATTCCTGCGAGGCCTAGGGCAAACAAGTGGTGCTGCTGGGTCGGCCGAGTCAGAGCCGTTGCCACTGCGAACAACAAGAGCTAAGGTTGTCTCGGCTGGTGCCTCCTCTTCGTCGCGTTCGTTATCCGGTGGGTCACCGAGCAGATATTCCTCCACGAACTTCAAAGCCTTGTCGTGCACGTCACCATCGTATTTGAATTTGACAGTGAAGAGCTTGCCCGCTGCCTTCCCTGGGTCATAGCCTACTACCTCCGCATCCGTCGAGAGGGTATTCAAAGAGGTCACTACAGTTATCGGCGAACTCTTGAAGGGCCCAACGAATCCCGATCACAGACAGGCACCTGACGGGACGGTAAGCAAACGACCAACATATTTTTTCTGGATTTCTGGTTTGGGTTGACAGCGGCATGAGTTTTGCGAGTTTCCAAAGCCCTGCTTGGGTTGTTGGTGATTTTGCCAGCTCCGCATGGGCGTCTAGTTGTTATTTTTCACGGGGTTAGCCACCTGTTATCGCGCGGAGTACGCGGGAAATGTGGAATGCTTAGGGTTGGGTAACCCACCGTAAACCCCTCTTACGGTGGGTTAACCCACCCCCGGGAGAATAGGCAAAAAGCATGTATTGTCGTCGCCATTCATCAGCGCATGATACGAGCGCTGACATGTATACGAATCAAAATTCTGTCGATGACCACTATGTAATATATCATTCTGGACAATTTTCGAACGTGATTCATACAAGCGCGCGCATGCTGCGATTCACTTCTGTAAAAATATGCGACCATCGCGCATGCATGTATGAAGCCGTACAAAAAGCAATTTAGTGCAATTATGAAAATCGTGATACTGCGCTGATGATTTTCCGCGCGAAAATGATTTCGCCGCTGATTTATCGCATCTGCGAACATGCATACATTTGCGAACCATTTATGCGAATACGTTTCATTGCTGCGCCGATGTATGCCATGTGCACACCTTATTGCGTATATGTGCGATCAGCTGTTTCTGCGTGTGCGCTGCGAAAAATCTCCTCGCGCAATCTCTGCGCTGTCGATATGCGAGCGTATATTATTCGAGCTGCAGATATTCAATATTACTGCGAGCGCTGTCGCTTATGCGCCCACCTGCAAACCTGCGAACAATATGAAATATGCTACGTCTATCGCTGCACCCACTTGAGTTCTCGAGTATCGTGCCTTGACGAGTTTCTTTTAGAATACCATCTGATACGGCGAGATAAACAGGCGCCGTGAATATATTATCAGTATACAAATAAACACTGCAAAGTTGGACAGCAATGCAAGTGTACGGATGAGCGGGTTTGTGAGTGCAGTCTCTGTAAGAAGATCTGCTGAAGCACAACGCTTCCTCACTTTTGTACCATACGTCTCCCATCATCTTAGATGGTACCGCCATTGGGTTGTGAACCCGAGACGTAGGTTGAACGACCAACATGGTAATAACGACTAGTTCGTTCATGCTGCGCATGCGAGTTCCGCGCATGCTGAAAGCCAAGATGGTTCTTGTTTGTATTCAAGATGTATCTTTGCTTTGCCATCTTCGAGTTCGACATACGAACTCTCGATGACAGGGATGCCTGATGATATGACATTATCATCTGGCGACATGTACAGTCATCGTCGACCGTACTGACGACTGTCATATTAATATATGACGCGACTCGACATGTACAGTCATGATCGACCATACTGTCGACTGTCATATTAATATATGACGTGACATGGTATGACATGTCTGACAGGTATGACACGTATGACATGTATGACACATATGTCATCGGTCATGACCCTGACAGACCCTCAGGGCACAGCAGCATACTATTCCCCCGGTGAAGGAGTGGCACTAGAGACAGGGAGCTGATAGGCCTGCCAGGACCGTGTGGACTTTGTCCAGTTTTTTGGGGTTTTCAGCCCTGGCAGGCATGATTGTGGTTCTTTCTGGTATGGACTGGAGATTGGTATGAGTGTATTCATTTCGGTCTGCCCACCTCACTCGAGGTGGTGTGCTGGATTTGGCACGCCGACAGTGTCATCGTCATCTGTGTCATCACCGATATGGCTCGACTACTATGACTTCTTCACTGTCATCAGCGCCATCTCCGATATCGACTTCGGTAGTCAGACAGTTCATAGCATCTGCCATTTCCACACCTGACACCTTAGGGGCTGTCATCACATTCTTTCGGCGGAAGCTATAACACATCATATTATCTTGTGTATAGCTTCACAGTTTCACGGTTGACATATGCGAGCGTAGCACCTGACTTGTAGTGCTTCACTGTGTGTTTGTTTTCACAATACGTTTGGAAGCCATAAATGATAACACCTTAGACAGGTGGTGCTGACGGGCGCGAAGGTGGGGCAATGGGGCGGTGAAATCGGAAATGCCGGATGGAGCGGAGTATCAACGTGAAGAAATAGTAGGATGCGAAGTAGAAAGGGTAGGCACGCGCCCAAGCTCCTCCCACAGTGAAATGGCGTATAGGGTAGCTAATCCGTAACCGCGTAAATCCAATCAATTGCAGCCCAATCACAAGCAACATAAATCCCATAGCGGCAGAGCCACCTCCAACCGCATCTCAACCGCGCTCACCGCCCAAACGCCCCACAGGCGCCCAAGCGCACCACCTACTCAAACGGCGAAATTAGCCAACCATGCCCATGCCCTTAAGCAAGGACAATAAACGCGTGGAATGGGTCCACGACCAAGTGAATATACCCCAACCGGATATATTCGGAGTGAGCCTATTTAAGTTGACTGTATTCAGCGAATATGTATAATGTGTGAATAGATATCGGATACTGAAACCTATAACCTAGGCGAAAGTCCCGAACGGTACCTAACGGCATGTGACACTACGGTGACAAACACGGGCAACGGTACCCGAGTCAGATCGGACTAGGGGTCTAGTCAGGGGCCTGCACCGGGACTCCCGGGAGGGCTGCCTGGGCTAAACCTAACAAAAAGTTCTGCTATAGCAATAGGGCTCTAAACAAGTAAAAACAAAGCATTTATGACGGTATTCTTTCGTAAGAACTACAGTGCGGGCCCGATTTTAAGCAACACTCGTTTAAGCAACCAGCGCTGGAATTCTCAAAAATTAAGCAATTTCCAGCCTTTGCAAAAAGGCTGGATTTTTGGCCAACCCCGTTAAGCAATTCCAGCCCTCTGGATCGAGATCACGAAAATGGGCATTTTTGTTGTTTTTAGCTCATCAGAGTCAGAGTCAGAGTCGTCATCCACAAGCTCGGGCACTTCACTATCAGATTCACTATCGTCATCCTGTTTGTCAGACACGCAAATTGCATGGCTAGCATGGCTTTCACGTCGGTTGTTACTCTTGGAGAGTAGTAAATACCTCTTCTCCTTCTGAAACTCATCCGGTGTCAAAACTCCCTCGTCGCACAACTGTTTCAATTCTCGCAGCTCCTTGGCAATCAGATGGGCCATAGTGCTTTCTACTAGTGTGCGATTGCAAAAATAAAATGGTTGCAATTTCCATGATGACTATGTATACATACACATTTTCAAAACAGGGGGAGGAACAACCTTTCAAAACGAGCCTTTCGTCTACGGACAACGCGGCTTTGGGCTCTCTTTTCTCCTTCTAAGCAATGGGCTAAGCAATCGCAGCTGCCTCAATGGGGGCTGGTGACACATTTCTTAGTGCGCGATTGGCCAGTTTTAAGCGGTTCAATCGGCTGGGTGCCCCTGGGTCCCGCGAATTAATTTCGGGTCGTTAGATCCATTTAAGCAAACGAAAAAAACCGAAATCGCTGGAGGCTGGAAATTTTGCGATTTTCGATATAAGCAATCGAGGGCTGGAGGCTGGATCGAAAATGACTGTTGCTTAAAATCGGGCCCGCACTGTATTTCCCTTCATCATTTATGCTTCGTTCTTACGAGTGAATCGCCCGTGGACTAGAGCCCATTTAGTGATCCCTCTATTCTAAAGATCTGAACTCAACTCAAAACTGCTTTGTCGGCAGTGTATACAAGCCGGCGGTCCGATAATGTTTGCTCCAATAATATTTCTGACCGTACGGATGGAAGCTCCTCGACGAGAGCTCTTCAGTTCTGCAAAAAAAATGAAAATCGGACGGTCGACGGCTTCGGAAATTTCAGTCAAAGTTCGGTCAACGGTCACAGTGTTAAGCACCGCCCACTATGGGCTCACAGTGTTAATGATCAATTCTTGCGCAGGCAAGCTCAGCAATCAAGTAAACATTCGAAGGTATACATATCACTTGTATATGCCTAAGAAGGCATAGTATGTCCTTAAAGTGTCTACTTGGGTGCTTAGCTGACCCACACACCGTCATCTAGAAGTTGCGGTAGGGTTATGACCGTTAGTGTGCGTAAGATGGGCAGCCCATCAAGCGTATGCAACGTGCGTATGTCAATAAATATTCGCTAGTACTATATGATAATACTTTATTATCATATGGTACCTTAGACAGCCTTTCTTGAAGCATCGGGATGGCCGCTGCCGCTCCTCCGGAGAGGGTGTTGCGGTGAGATGGCGGGATGCCAACCACAAGCACAACACCTCACAACACGCTGAAAATTTGTATGCGCGAAGGGAAACGTGCATACAAACCAAAGGCGAGTTACTCAAACGGGATGCAGCGGGATGCACCATACTTATAATCAGAATTTTTGAGGGAGGTTTTGAGCAAAAACTCGAAACATCACTCGAAAATCCCAGAAAGCAATGAGATGTGCGCCCGCACTTGGCAGGAAGCATGCATATGCAATATGATGAATATGTAGGTAATGATATATTGCAACATAATGAAGCAGAATATCATATTACAGCCTGCCAAGCAGCTGAGTGCAAGCGAGTTTAGCAACTTCCAACGTTCTTGCGGATGTAAAAAGTCTGCGCAAGAAATTAATTCAAGGAAAAAATTCGATTTAATTATAAATGTGGACCGACGGCTTGTATACAGTGTTACAAAGTGTCGCGACATGTCGACACTGAAATCCATTGTGACGAGATCTAACCGTCCACGCTGGAATCGGGATGGCCACTGCACCTTTCAAGTGTTACGATCTTCTGAACAGCGAGTGTTCAGAACTGAACCCTGTGACACTCGCCTGAGGATGACGGTTCATAGCAGCAGCAGCAGCAGCAGCAGAGCTCGGTGGGGGAAGGCGATCACAACATATTTTGAGTTGTTTGCGTGAGGCTTTTGGTAATTTACCCAACGCTTTCGGAAAATATCGTGATGAAAAGGCAACACACGCGTCGCAAGCAGACATCCCGAGATGGAGCTCAAAACGAGAAGCCTCTGGACTCTGAGGCTCCCTCAGGAAAGAAGGCTCGCTCCCGTCCGACAGTGTTGCCTGTTACTCTCTTGGGTGGCTTTCTTGGAGCAGGCAAAACGACTCTGATGAAGCACGTGCTTGAAACCAAACACGGTGAAGGCGGAGGGGAGGCCTTCAAATGCGCTGTGATTGTGAATGATATGGCCGAACTGAACATCGACAAGGACCTGATCGACCAGACTGCATTTGTCCAGAGCGATGAGGTGATTGCGATGCAGAACGGCTGTGTGTGTTGCACGCTCAAGAGTGACCTGGTGGAGCAGATGATCGCGCTGGCGAAGAAGAATGTATTCGACTATATGATAATCGAGGCTTCAGGAGTGTCGGAACCGTCTCAGATTGCGTCCCTTTTTGTAGAGTGCGAGAAGGACCACGACCACGAAACCGAACACAAAGACGCTGGGCTTCTTACTGACGTTGCGAGGCTTGATGCGTGCGTTACTGTGGTCGATGCTGGGGAATTCTTTGCAAATTTAGAGTCCGTTATCGCAGGCCCGAACGCCGCAAACTTCCCGGTTTTACTGGTTGAACAAATTGAATATTCAAACATCATTATTCTTAACAAGACTGACCTCGTGAGTAAAGCACAGCTTGCTGCTATTGAGGCACAGGTGTCCACTATAAATTCTAAAGCAAAGATCCTGACGGCCAAAAACGCAGTCGTGGATGTGTCGCAAGTGATGAATACTGGGCTGTACGATCCGGCGGCTTTCAAAATACCGATTGAGCAGATGATTGAACCAGAAGTTGTTCCGGAGTGTTGCAAAAGGTCGGTTGAACGCGGGGAGACTCCATGCTGCAAGCGAGCTCGCACGCTCGATTCAGGCAAATCGCAGGTCCTCCTCAGCTCTAAGAAGTTACCAACGACCCGACACCAAAAACGATTTAGCATTACTTCTTTCCTGTACAAAGCCAGGCGTCCGTTCCATCCTTTGCGCTTTCACGAGAGTTTCGTGGAAAAGTTCTTCGTTTTCGTGGAACAAGGCGCAAGAAATAAGTCAGAGGGCGACGAGGACTCTGAGGAGAACGGTGAAGATATCAAGCGCCGACAAGAAGATGGTGCCGCCAAGCAAGTCCTGAGAACCAGCACCTTCGGAAAAGTATTAAGGAGTAAGGGGTTCCTCTGGATCGCGAGCCGCCATGACATGGTGAACAACTTTGGACAGGCTGGGAATATCGTCACTATTGATGGTTCTGGAGTTTGGAAAGCGCTGGATCCCGCTGCTTGGACGGGCTCAGAAGAGGAGAAAGCTACTCTCCGCAAAGATTTCGTTGTACCATGGGGGGATCGTCGCCAAGAGATCGTTTTCATTGGCCAAGACTTGAAACACGACGTTATTCAGAAGTCTTTAGACGAATGCCTCCTCACCGACGAAGAGTTTGCCATGGGGCTGGATGGCTGGAAAGCCACCATTGGGGACATGTTCTTGGATAATGATGACGACGAAGACGACGACGACGAAGACGATGACGATGCCGTAGACGAGGAGATGGATTCAGAAGAGTAGGTATTGCAACAGAGCTGTTGAGCTCTCTGCCGCATAAAAATACTGGCTTTACAAAATACACCTGTGGACTGCACTAATTTACAATATGCTTGAATATTTATGTCGGGTTCTTTTGTTTTGAACGAGTAGCATTTATGATAATTGAGTCGTCGGCTAAGAAGGGCTGAAGCATATAATGTCAACGTAGGAGTTTTCTTATCATTTCTGTCACTGATTATGAATGTGTGTAAATCACACTGCTGTCTACGTGTCTAGCCGTGTCGGTAAACGAACATCGTCGTATATTGCACGAATATTGCCGGGCAATACGTGCTAAGCTTCGAAAATAAAAACGTTTAACATTGCGAGGAGTTAAGGGTGATAACTTGCACGATGAACTGGACAATACCCTTTCCAATGTCCTTTAGCTCGTTCAATAAATAAAAACTAAAGTTTACTATGGGGGTCATGCCGAAATTTTGAAAATCGTCTAAAATGTATGATTCCGTAGCTCAAAATTCATAACATTTTAAAGACTTGTCTATTTGTACGTAATTCTTTTGATGCCATATGTGCCCCACTTGAGCGATATTGAATTTATGGGTGTTTCAATTGCCATATGCATTTAAGGCACATACAGCAAACTATTTAATTTACTGAATATTGATAACTTTTCTAGAAAATTTGCCATGACTCGTCCAACCAGTCAAATTTCCGAAAGCAAATTCGCTTATGTCGATCATCGACCGACTGCGATTTTCATTGGTTGATGTAAAAACAGTTGATGATTCCCAATTTCCCATGAAAGATCTCATTGTGCTGTTACCAACTAACCATCGTAAGATTTTCATCGGTCACAATCCAACGAGCAGCAGGGATGTCACGCGCGCGCGTGTCGCCCATCCCAAAACTGACAACTGTTACAAACGTCAAATAACAGGTCTCTTGGCTTGTTGGCTACATCCTACCATTTCATACGACCAATCTTCGGTGTCGCACGCGCTCGCGCTGGCGGTCGTCACCTTCAGTCATAATCGACGCGTCGCATTATGTCAAGGTGATCTCCAAGGTATTCTAATTTCGATCCCAGTTTCAGTTTTTAATTTTTCTTAGTTTCTCTAATGGATGACGCCATTAAATGGCTAACGTTATCGCCATTAAATGGCTGACGTCATTTGCAGGTCCTAGGGTAGTGGTTTAAACAATTTTAAACAGCCATAACTTTTGCAATATTCATTTTTTGGTACCGCGATCTCGCATGCACAATTCTACAAAAATATCGCACGTCTCTTTAAAAGGGCATCCCCTATATATAAATTTCCGTTCAAATTTCACACGCGCGGACCGTCCAAAAGTTTGTAAGGCACATATACGGCATACCCTACCGGTGGGGGAGGATTTTGTATCTTGGTGGGTTGGGCATATGTACACTAAACATGTCCACATAATACATAACCTGTCCTATGTACTGCAATAGTAATAGCATGTACATAACGTGTATATGCATACTGTCCCAATAATGTATAAACGGTATGTAGCGTTCGAACATTTCCGTCTCGGACAATTTGAGTCATATGCTGTGAAGTGAGTTGAAAAGGAAATAGTTCGTGCGCCATGATTAACCTGGAGATAAACAAGGTTGTCGCCAGCCCCAAAACTAATAATCAAGCATCACCTAAGCAGCTAGTCATTTCGCATGCACGGAAATTTCAATTACAACCAAAACTGTCTAAATAGTAGAATATTCACATTGTGTTAATAGCAAAAACTCCTTGAGATCCTAAAAAGTGAAATTCTGCTATAATACACAAATGGTCAACAAAACATTGACAGAACCATTTTGGCATGCAAGCTATGTACTTGGATATGCTATTTCCACGATTAGAACTAAAATATTTCATCTCGCATCCAATAGGTCAATGCTTATACTTTCAACCCGTAGTGTAGCCCCCCCCCCCTCTCCCCTTAGTGCCTAACTCTATGCCTCAAACACAGAGAAATCTGGCTCCCCGAATAGCTGTTCCTTGTCTACTGCAGATAACACCTTGCCACTTGCTGCATCACTGAACGTGGCCTTGCACACCTGCATTAGCCACACCCCAATCGCTCATTTCGTGAGTGAACAGGGAAAATCCAAAAGACGATTCGGTGTCCCTGGCTTCGAAGGTGTGAAGACGGCAAACTCATGGTCGGGGGAATCGGAGTAGAAAACTCTGAGGAGATGTAACTCAGGAGAACATGAGTTTAGGCAGCTCGAGAAAAGGTGTTAGTAGAGGCTCTCGGGAGGGAGGGAATCAGGAGGGAAGCTGTACAGCAACTATGCGCTTGCTTGCGCCAAAGGGGCGAGCAAAAGACGGGAGGCGGAGCAGGAGAGCAGGAGACGAAGCAGGAGAGCAGGAGACGGGAGGCGGAGCAGGAGAGCAGGAGACGGGAGGCGGAGCAGAAGACGGAGCAGGAGAGCAGGAGGCGGAGGCGGAGCAGGAGGCGGGAGGCGAAGCAGGAGACGGGAGGCGGAGAGCAGGATACGGGAGGCGGAGCAGGAGAGCAGGAGACGGGAGACGGAGCAGGAGGCGGAGCAGGAGACGGAGCAGGAGGCGGAGCAGGAGACGGAGCAGGAGGGAAAAGGGTCGAGCAGGAGATGGGCCGGGGAGGAAGGCAGGAAGCCGGTGAACTCTCGCACCAGGGAAGCGACGTCAGGACGGTGAATGGCACCACAAACGGTGGTGTCTTGAGTCAACACTCCATTGCCAGTGGCAGGCTCAGTCTTCAGGCCTCCCGGGCGAACAATAGTCCACTGCAACATACCCAGACCTGTCTTTAGGAGCTCGAGCAATCGTCTGCATCACTTTAACCCGCGTCGCAAGCAATTGCGCACCGGTGGGACGAGACTGCACATATCTGCGCCAAAAGCGTCAAAAGATGGGACACACCTCAATTCCGGTTTGGGCCATCAGGTGATTCTCTGCCTTCTCCTTTTCCTTCAGCACTGGCTCCAGCACCTCGTACACCTGCCGTCACCACCACAACCGTTGAGTGGGCGACTGGGAGACTTTGCAAATGCACCCTTCGACTGGGGCGCAACAAATTTAGGCAGATGCAAGCTGCGATATCTAAACCAGAGCGCCATCTTCTCAAGCGGGAATATCATACGCAAGGAGGGACGCAGGGCACCTAGGCACTGAAGACGAGGTTAAGAGCACCCGAGCCAAAATTTCGCGTGAGAACACGCCGGTATATGATGCAAGGGTGCCGAACAAGAACAGTGCTTATTAAGGAGAACGTGAGCACATGATCCAAGGAGATAATTTGGCGCAAGAGGTGGGGAAGTAGATCGTGTTCGCGCAAACAACAGCAAGAGCACATGAGGGCGGCGCGCCGCTACGAGTTGCGTTGTAGTGAAGCAGGCTGCAGCAACGTTCTGGCCTAAGTCACGTGTCATGTCGGGGGCTCACACCGGCGGGAAGGGGCGACATACGGGCAAAAGCACAAGCTGCAGCAGGGAAGCTTTCGGCCGAGAGCAAGTCGGTTGCGGCAGGGAGTAACCTGCGGCGGGGGGGCGCCGCTGCTATCGCCGGTGCCTATGCTGGTTACGAGAACAAATTTCTTCACTCCCTGTTGAACCTCTCCCCTCCCGCAGGCGCGTGGTTTCATCACAGTTCAAAGTGCGGAAGGCGAGTGTGAGACGCCAGCTCGAAATACACTGAGCGGTGCGCTCTAGGTCAAAAGGGTGACCTCCTTGCACAAGACCTCGCTCGAAAAGGTTTGCGGTGCCAGATATCACAAGGGAGTGCAAACAACGGCAGAAGCTAGTTGACAAACACACGCCCCCGCAACCAGCAGAACATTCTCTGCATCACAGTATCCTCGCGAACAACAAGCGTGGTCGTTAGGCCTTGCAGCGTTCGGCCCGCCGCACCTTCTTGACGGCAGCGTCAATGAGTGCGATGTTTCCCTCCGAGTCCGCGCGCGGGTCCGCAGGTGTGCCTCCCAGTGTGGATACCACCACGTCGAGGTCGTCCAGCGCTGCAAAGGTCTTGTCGATCGTGCTCTGATCAAGCGCATCGCCGATGGAGAGCATCGCCCCCATTTGCTGCAAGCGCCGTTTCCCTCCCCCACGCTTTCACGCCGAGTGCTCAACTCCACCTTGCGTGGCACCACCAGCGAAAGGAATCTTCCGAACAACTCTTGGGACCCAACAATGGTAGGCCCAGGAAGCAGCCCAAGGGAAACCGCCCTGAGCCCAGTAAAACGTGGTCCACGTTTCCGCGGCGGCTGCGGGAACAGCAAGGCGCGATGACTGGCGGCGGAGCCAGCAAGCGTGGACCGGCGGCTGAGAAACGTACCGCTCACCGGTCTGCCGTATTTGCGTTTGCAGAGGTTGTTACGATAGCCGGCCTAGGCTCGACAACGCGCAACGTGCTGTGCGGGGAAGAATCTGAGGGGCGCTTCCTGTGCGAGATAAAGGCACTGGGAAGCACCTCAATTTCGGGGCGGAACTTGTCGCCACGCTGGAAGACTGTAACCCATGCCCCCATATCCTGCACAGCACCCTCCCACAATGGCACCCAACATGAGCACGCCCTCCGCCCGCCTTCTGCTCCTGCGCTCAACGTCCCGGCGTTCAGCAACGGAGGTGACAGAGGAGGCCGGAAACCTCTCAAGTGAATATCACCAGGGCTTTCAATTCAGGTGCGCGCCACGGTGTATATCAGGGATGACCGGAGTGAGGGGTACTACGGTAGCTGCCAGCAGCGAAGGTGAAGCGAACCCTGTGCACAGGCCTCACGGAAGCTCTCCCATGTGTTGGGCCGTACAACAGCTGGCACTATTGCTCACACGGTCACAGAATGTAAACCCCAGTTCAGGGCGCAGGGAAGGCGCATGGGCCGAGTGCTCCCGACAACTGGTGTCATCTAAATCTAGAGCACCTTTCACAAAAACGAGGTGTCTAGCAACTGGATCGTGGACCCTGGCGAGTCCTTGGCATATCCCTGCAATCACAGGGTCTCTATGCTTTGAAGAGATTTTGCCAACTCCAGACTCTCCAGGACGAGGTCTATGCACGCTGCACACAAAATGCATTTGAAGGATAAACAGAAAAAGATGCTTGTGAAGCACTCAACAGTGGCTCGAGTTCAAGGTCTGAGGAGTCAAACGAGGGAAGACAAACTCCGGACGGTATGAAAGCAGGTCGAGGTATAATCGAGGAGAAACAGTGTGCGCGCGAGGAGCCGAATCACCTTCAGCTTTCGCACGACATCCATACCAACGCCTCCGCCGCCGGCGACCTGGGGCAAATACCTCCTTTGTTATAGTTGGTGTACAACCCACTGTCGAACGCAACTGATGCATGACCGTCTGTGGAAAGTGCCTCTCTAAAGAAAAAACTGTGCCAGTCAAGTCTTCAGGTTTGCTAGCTCTGACTCCCGACCACTTGTTTAACATATCAACTAAACTCCGCGACTTGCAGCTCGGCGCGAACGACTTCCGGATATACCGGCGCGTGCCTGTATACACTCGGCATCCGGAAGATACCAGAAAATGACCTCAAAGGCTCGCAGCTTTCGTCGGTGCCTGCCAAGAAAAGGACTTGACCAAGCCAACACGCCAGCCGCCAATAGCGGAGGACCGTCTTTGAACACAGGCCTAGACAATTCAACAGCTCATTAGAAGACCGGCAGTGTCTGGAGTTCTTGGGATCGCAAACATAAAGAAAATGTCGCAGAAGACAACTTGACTTCTCAGACCACTCGAGGCCTCTGGAAACTTATGCACACAGTCATCGGTACACGTTTCACAGACGAGCAAAGAGATTAAACAGGCATGAAAGCCCTAGGCAAGACAGAAAAGTGTTTTCCTCCTAAACACCAGGTTCGTTGGGAGGTTTCAATGGGCATGGGCCATACCAAAATGTCGATGTTATCGGGATCCAAGTTCAGTGCGCACACAGTGGTAGCTTGCGCCCGGGACTTTTGCATTCTTCTGTTGGAAATTGAAAGGTTATGAGACTTTTGTCCGTGAAATATCGCAGCATTTTGACGCGGAGCTGCGATAGGACGTGTGGATCGAAGCACAGCCACGGGGCGACCTCCTCTTGAGGATTGGCGTCCAACTGCATTTGACACGTTGCGGTTTCGTAAGCTTTCACGTGCATGAAAACGAGAATCGAGAACGAGCACGTGCTCATCATGGTATCCGAAAACTCACCAGTGTGCAGCGACATGGTTGCGGTGAGAGAAGATGCCATGGTTTCCGCCGTTATGTTGTGATGCTTTTATTGCTTTCGCTCCTAAATGGAATAACACTTTTTCTGGTCTTGCGAGTAAACGGATAATGGTGAGCTGAGATTGGCTTCATTGTTTTCCCCAGCAGAATAAGATTTTGCTCCAGCAAGCAGTCTTGCGTGTTCAAATTTATGATGTGGCAGTGAATGTTAGGTTCAATGTGATCGTTTAAAGATCGATCGAGTCCACGTATGCATGAATTCCTCAAAGAATTAAGAATATATTTCTTTCTTATTTTTCCTTCATTTTCCCATTCATGGGCCCATCGGGGGCCCATCCACCTTTCGCTTTGGTTACAACCATTGGATGCATTTTACTAATGAATGGAAGGAAGCAAAATGTATCGAAAATAAGAGCCGCTCGAAAATAAGGAACTATATACTATTTGATGGTCGGGCATTTCATGCTCACATGGAAATTACAGATTTGAGATTAGCGCTAATTACTGAAATCTAGCGCGTCAAATTTTGACACCATATATTTGGTACATGATCGAATGGTCATATTTCAATAAATATTCATTACTTTATTTCGGGGCAATCGAGCACGTCAGAATTTTGGAAACTTCCCATCCAATCCCGATTTGTGGAGCACCCGTATAAATCGATCATTCAAGATTCATAGTTGTATTATCACATCCATAGATATAATATGTAATATATTTTATCCAAGGAGCGCTTTGGATTTTTGGCGTTGGCGGTGGCGATGGCGTGGCGCGCAGTTTTTGTCAGCGTGGTGGCGCGCCACGGCGCTGGCGTGGCGCCTGAATTTTTGGGGTGCCGATGCCGCCAACGCTGGCGTGGCGCCTGGATTAAATTGCGGCGCCAGCGCGCCGGCGCCCTTGGCGAGATAGAGGGATCGTGGGGAGAGTTTGGAGGGAAAGGCAGCACCCCCCCCGTCCGTAATCGACCCCCTTCTATCCTGAAAATGCCTTCGTTGATGTCTCGTGGGGCGTGACATGGCGTGACAAGCGAAGGGTGGCCCGTGGCGATGGCGTGGGGCTGGCGTGGCGAACGAGCGAGCGCCGCTGGCGGAGCGCCTCGATTACTATGGCGCGATGGCGCGCCGCGGCGGCGGCAGCGCGGAGCGTGCATTTTTCCTGGCCCACCAACCGCGCTGGCGGGGCGTGTGGGCTCTCAAAATGGGTCAGGCGCGCCAGATATGGCGCGCCGGCGCGTCCAAAGCGAATCCTTGATTGTATACATCGAACGCTCGTTCATATTGAGATATACCAAATTAGCAACGATTGCCGACTGACAACGACAGCCTGTGCCAGTCACCCTGTCTCGTGTCTGCTTGAGCGCGTGTTAACGTGCCTGCTGAAAACCGATCGGAAGTTGAAGTTTAAAGATCTGACGGTTTTATATGCACAACCCGGGTGTGAAGATATACAAACCCGGGAGAGGGGGCTTGCTAAAACGCGACGAGCCTAGATTCAAGACTATTGGTAAATTCTCCACGGTTCGGTCGCTATGCATGAGCACCTTCATATGCCGATATCAAGGGGAATAAACTAATGAACTAAGTTTACGATCCTTTGGTCGATATGGATATTGAGCTTGAGCTCGATTGTGAGATATATTATAACGCCAATATATCGGGTGTCATTGAATAGTTTCATACAAGTGTAAACTGATTATAAGATAAACGAATATATATCGGTATGTGACCTAGGTATTTGACACCTAGTACTGTACGAGTACTGGTACAACTAACGGGAGTCATGTGACAAGTTATGACTAGCGGGTCACTGAATCCAACACACCACCCTGTGACTGTACGCAGTGGCTGTTTCAGGTGGCAAAGTTATAGGAAAGTAGATATATGCCAATATATATACTCTCAGTTGAATGTAAAAGCACAGTGAGATAGGGTTCTCGGTTTCGTCTAAAGTCGGATTATACTGAGAGATGATCGGGCTTTACGCTGGACCGGGACACACGAGCTGAGCAGACAACATGCACTGCAAGTGACATCCGAGCAGGCGAGGGGTGACACAGGGCACCACAGACCTCCCCCCTTATGGGGGGTGAAAGTCAGTGTTTCCATGACACCACCTCACCCCGAAGGTGGGAGGTGCACTGCAGGGCCAGCCGGTACTCCCAGACAGGCGGCTAGAAGAAATGTAATGTCTGCTAGCTACTAGTGAACTCGTGATGTGCCAATTAAGGTTTCCAATCTAGGGCTTGGGGCCCGCAGTCTCTGCAACATCAAGCAATCAATGGCTATTACCCTTCGGGTGGCTTAAGCCACCCTAACAACGATTTAGGGTGGCTTAAGCCACCTTAACGTTTTCAATTATTACGGGAGCTATCGGTACCGGAAGCTAGATTTTAAGCTCAAGTTGACGGCGACATTGTCTTCTTTTAGACTATGTGTCATGGGAAGACAGACTTTCGCCCCCCCATAAAATGGGGGTGACTGTCTCTTCCTGTGTCACCCCTCGCCGTGTAGTGTCACTTGCATCTTGCCTGCCGTCAGTTCCGTCCGATAATAAAACACCTAAGTTATTTTATTATCTCATCTTAGTCTCCGTATGTCTCTGCGAGTGCCCGACAGTTCTTGGAGTACAACCTGCGTATATATATATGATATATATATTTCAGGTTCTCCATCAGGTTATGGTGCCCTTACACGCTTATTTTTACGTACCTCGTTGACTCGTTGACAAGATCGCTTCACGCCCTGTGATTCTAACCGACATCTTTTTAGTACCGACATCAGCCGTGACGCGCTTTCGACATCTAAGCAACCGACATCTTCCGACATCTAATTCCGACATCTGCTTCCGACGTGATTTTCCGACGTGATTTTCCGACGGTTGCTTCCGACATCTACGCCTTCGCTTTTAGCACAGTTATCAGCTTTCAGCAACGCAGGCATTCCGACATCAGCCGTATTGCACTACGCACAACAACGGCAGCACCGACGTCACGGCATCTTTTATTTCCGACATCTTCAGCCGTTTTCCTATTGCACACCTTCTGGCTTCGTGCTCTGGAGACGACCGTTTTTTTTAATCCAACCTCTTATACCAACATCTACGCCTTCAACACTCTGGCCAGCAGCACCTCTGCTGCCGGAAAATTGGCTTACCGCACGACGCTTTTGACCTCACCGCCGTGCTCCTCGTCGAAATCTACCCCAAATTGACTTTTTCATCGTTCGATTTGGTTATTTTTGGCGAAAGTTACGTTTTCGTTTGGGAACCCTAAGTATTGGGCTCCAGATTTTCCAGCTTACAGCGGCCATGGCTTCGTATCGTCAGCGCTCGCGCATTTCTGCAGTTGCCTCCGCGCTGCAGATGATTCGACTACGAGAACTTACCCCTGGCTACGATCTGGTGGTGTCTGGTGGTGCTTATGCACCAGACACCAAAATCGAGTCCATCAACCCCATCGTCGACATGAGCTTTGACCACTACGAGCTCACCCCGCAGCATCCTCCATTCTTCCCTCCACCCTGCGTGCCCCTTGGCCACTGCCTGGTGGTGTTTGGTGGTGTTGCAGCCCTCATCCCGCCGCTTTTCCTCTCTGCTTTCGCACTTGCGTGCGGCAGAGTGGAGCCACACCGCATTTTCCACCTTCGCCCCCCCGGGGTGTCCACGTCCCCGCACTCGCTCTGTTGGTGCCACGCATCGTCGCACCGCATCGCGTGGGCGTTGGATGACAACGTCTTGGCGGCGCTCGACTTCATTTCACCATCGTGAGCTACGCCGCCGTCCACCCTCGATTGCTGGGGCTAGATTCGCCGGCTGGCCTGTGGGAGTAGTCATCCCCACAGCACATGCATGGGCGTAAGCCCCTAGAGCACGCATCTAGAGACCAACGCGGGCTGAGCCACACTAGTTGGGTTGAGAAAGACCCCTTTGGGTCTCACAAGATGTATGTTTCCTTAGGGTTTCGCCTTTGTGCTGGCCGTAGGATCTTAGGCCTGGCCTGGCAAGTTGGCATCGTGGCACCTCACACCTTCAGGGTGAGGTGGTGTCATGGGGAGACAGACTTTTCCCCCCCCATAAAATGGGGGTGACTGTCTCTTCCTGTGTCACCCCTCGCCGTGTAGTGTCACTTGCATCTTGCCTGCCGTCAGTTCCGTCCGATAATAAAACACCTAAGTTATTTTATTATCTCATCTTAGTCTCCGTATGTCTCTGCGAGTGCCCGACAGTTCTTGGAGTACAACCTGCGTATATATATATGATATATATATATATCAGGTTCTCCATCAATGTGCACTACTAGGCGAGCCCCGAAGTTCCCGGTGAGCAATTTTGGGAAGTATCCAAGAGGGTGCAACATTTAGTAAAATTTGAGCGATTTTCCCAGTTTTTGCATACCCATGCTACTTCAACCGAGATTTTGAGGGTCAAGATGACCTCGGATCAAACTTTTGGCAAGACACTGCAGAAAGAGCAGCTCGAGATCTTGACAACACAGGTCTCCAAATTTTGAAAGCGCCTTAGAGGAAGCCCCCGGTGAGCTAATTAGCTTAAGGTGGCTTAAGATCTTAAGGAAAATTGGGAAATACCCACCCTACTTCAACCGAGATTTTGAGGGTCAAGATGAACTCAGATCAAACTTTTGATAAGACACTGCAGAAAGAGCAGCTCAAGATCTTGACGACACAGGTCTCTAAATTTTGAAAGCACCGCCGAAGAAGCCCCCATGAGCCCTTTAAGTTAAGGTGGCTTAAGCCACCTTAAGCTGCGGGTAATAGGCATCAACCAACGCCCGTGCGAGGCCACAACGGCAAGTGGTCCGGCACCACCGAAAGAAACTCGTCGGCGCAGAGATGGCGAGGCGGTGAGAGGCGAAGAATGCGGTCAGCGTGCGCAACGGACGCGTCGCACTCAGCAAGGGCGAAGATTGGGGAATTGGAGTGGGAGTGGGCGGTGGTGATAACACCACCACACACCACCAGATGACGGCCAAGGGACGGATGGGGCGGAAGTGGAGACTGCGGGGAGGCGAAGTCGATGTCAGACGCAAAGCCCATGGTGTCGTTGTCGATGTAGAAAATGTTGGATTGAAGTTTGGCGCGTGGTGCATGAGTACCAGCAGGCACCACCAGGTCGTAACCAGTGGTAAAATGTCGAAGTCGAAGTAGGCGAAGTGCTGATCTTAGCGCGCACATGCGCGCATGCTGGCGCAAAGAAGCCATTCAGCCGCGGCTGTAAAATCCGTAAGGTCAAAGTTTGGGCTTGCGTTGAAAAACGTAAAATCTCGTAAAATGAACCAAATCAGACGATGAAAAGGTCAAATTATAGTAGTAGAATTTCGCGGGGGAAACGTCGGTGAAGTCAAAATAGGCGTCAGGTAAGCCACTTTTGCTGCAGTTCAGGTGTTGTCGTCCAGAGGTTGAAGAAAACAAAGGAATTGTCGGTTAAGTTGAATCGTGACGCACATAAAGCGCGTGAAGTGTCGGCAATTGTCGGGAAGCGTCGGTATAGAAATGTCGGGGGTGACCGATGCGAAAGCAAGCCGGCCGTTGTCGGTAAGTGTCGGTATAAAAATCTCGGAAGTAGTGTCGGTATAAAAATGTCGGAAATAGAATCGCAAGGCGCGAAGCGGACGGAAGACTGAAGACAACACCACCACTGTCAGGGTCATGACCGATGACATATGTGTCATACATGTCATACGTGTCATACGTGTCAGACATGTCATACCATGTCATGTCATGTCGAGTCATGTCATATATTATAATGACAGACAGTCGTCAGTACGGTCGACTATGACTGTACATGTCGTCAGATGATAAGTCACATCATCTGTCATTATTCAAGGAAAGACTTGAATGACACCTGTCATCGAGAGTTCGTATGTCGAACTCGAAGATGGCAAAGCAAGATACAATCTTGAAGTAACAAACAAGAAATCATCTTCGCTTCAAGCATGTGCGGAACAAGCATGCGCAGTATTATGGGGCGAACGCATTATTCGTTCTGACGATACTGGTCGTTCAACCAATGTCTCGGGTTCACAACCCAATAGCGGTACCATCTATGCGATGGGAGACATTCGGTATAGATGAGCTAGCGTTGTGCTAGAGCAGTATCTTCTCACAGAAGTCTGCACTCATCCCGCTAATAACTTGCACGTGTGTTACAGTCCAATAACACCGCGCTTTCTATTATATTATTGATATATTGAGGGCTCGCATATCAGCCCGTATCAGATGGTATTCTAGCTCGTCAGGCACGAGAAACGAGAACTCAAGTGAGTGCAGCGCGTAGACGTATCAATAATTGTGTGTTTACAGGTTGCGGAGCTCAAGCATATTTGACGACGCAGTCGAATAATACGCATATTGATATATCGCATATACCGCTGCAATAGCGAAGACAGTGCGCGAGATAATTGTCGCATTCGCAGGATCGCACATACCGCTGATCATCAAATTTACTGTCCGAACAGGTGTGCACGAGGCATACGAACGCTCTGTGGTCACATACGCGCACAGAATGATTTGCAGCTTTGAGAAATGTATACTGTATGGCGATCATATATGTCGATGTCGCAAACGCGTGCACATGGTGGGACAAACACTCAAATTACTGCCAAGAGATGCTGTAACTCCTCAGTCACCAAATAAACCATCAGATGACATATCGATGCTCTGCGGTATGATACAACGTAGTATATATGTGTGCGTGCTCGTCATGACATTCATCGCTGTCCTCAAATGTATCAATAAGTCGTCTCGTGGGTGCATTTTCATCTAACACCCCTAAAATATGTACGAATTCCGAGACGAAGATGCTTATTTACTGAGTAAACGCGAATGCGTGTACAACTTGTAATATTCACAGTATGCTCGCGTGCGTATTCCGCGCGCGCATTCGGAAGCAGCCACAACACAGTCCACAACAAGAAAGCAAGTCTCACAAAAGAAACCACTCTTAATTGACGCAAAGTTGGGCATTCAGCCTCCAATATACGGTCTCACTGTGTCCATAATAACATATAAGCTAATTACGGAACCAAGAAGTGTCCACAACTGTCTTAGGCGCTAATCCGGCCTTCATTCATACACAAAGAGCAACGCGCATCCGCAACGCGAGTCAACCTGCCACAGTGGGGGACCCAGACTCAGGCGTCCGGGTCCCCACTCTCAAGTGAGTAAAACTGCTTCTCTATATATATACGCTGCGCGTTTGCCCACGAATCCGGTGAGTGGGAAATTGGAAAAGAGCTACTGGAAAGCTCTCCGTTCAGACTCTCTGATATCATCTCCACAGATCTGTCTCGTGACCTCCAAACTATCAGTCTCCTGTCCGCGCGTCGCGCTCTCACCTCTGCGCGACCACCACCTGTGTCACATTATCTCACCGCCTCCTACGATCGTGCCCACGTCGTCAGTCGTCATCCAAACATCTGCCACATGCACCATCGGCTGTACTCTGCATTCTGTGTCACATCTGAAACCAGCCATAAACTGTCATCAGCAGTCTGCATCGCCAGTGCCACATACGATAATCTGTCATGCGTACGTCACACCTGTGTCACAATGTGTCACCAGCTGGACAAACCCGGCGCAGTACCA